>VSMD01028068.1:0-80466 GCA_008750895.1 Mirza zaza | reverse complement strand
CTGAGTAGCTCCATGGTATACATATACCACATTTTATTAATCCACTCATGAATTGATGGGCACTTGGGTTGTTTCCACACCTTTGCGATTGTGAATTGTGCTGCTATAAACATTTGAGTGCAGGTGTCTTTTTCATAAAGTGACTTTTGATCTTTTGGGTAGATGCCCAGTAGTGGAATTGCTGGATCAAATGGTAGATCTACTTGTATCGCTTTAAGGTATCTCCATGTTGCTTTCCACAGAGGTTGAACTAGTTTGCAGTCCCACCAGCAGTGTAGGAGTGTTCCTCTCTCTCCGCATCCACGCCAGCATTTATTGTTTGGGGACTTTTTGATAAAGGCCATTCTCACTGGGGTTAAGTGATATCTCATTGTGGTTTTGATTTGCATTTCTCTGATGATTAGAGATGTTGAACATTTTTTCATATGTTTGTTGGCCATTATTCTGTCTTCTTTTGAGAAGTTTCTGTTCATGTCCTTTGCCCATTTTTTGATAGGGTTGTTTGATTTTTTCTTGCTGATGTTCCTGAGTTCTAAATAGATTCTAGTTATCAGCCCTTTATCAGACGTGGAGCTTGCAAAAATTTTCTCCCATTCTGTGGGTTGTCTGTTTGCTCTCTTGACAGTTTCTTTGGCTGTGCAGAAGCTTTTTAATTTGATCAGGTCCCATTTGTTTATTTTTGTTGTTGTTGTGATTGCCTTTGGAGTCTTCTTCATAAATTCTTTGCCTAGGCCAATATCTGGAAGAGTATTTGCAACATTTTCCTCTAGAATTCTAATAGTTTCACACCTAAGGTTCAAGTCTGTTACCCAGCGTGAGCTGATTTTTGTGAGAGGTGAAAGGTGTGGGTCTTGTTTCAGTCTTCTACATGTGGCTATCCAGTTTTCCCAGCACCATTTATTGAATAAGGATTCTTTACCCCAGTGTATGTTTTTGTCTGCTTTGTTGAAGATTAGTTGGCTATATGAGGATGGTTTTATATCTGGGTTCTCTGCTCCGTTCCACTGGTCAATGTCCCTGTTCTGGTGCCAGTCACAAGCTGTTTTAATGACTACAGCCTTGTAGTATAGTTAAAAATCTCTAACAAGCTCCATCAGGAACAATAAAGGAGAAATTACAACTGAAGCCATGGAGATACAAGATATAATTTATGAATACTACAAAAACCTCTATGCACACAAACTAGAAAATGTGGAGGAAATGGACAATTTCTTAGAAGCACACAGCCTCCCTAGGCTCAACCAGGAAGAAACAGAATTCCTGAACAGACCAATATCAAGTATTGAAATTGAAATAGCAATAAAAAACCTTCCTAAAAAGAAAAGTCCTGGACCAGAAGGTTTCACACCCGAATTTTACCACACATACAAAGAAGAACTGGTGCCTATCCTGCAGAAATTATTCCACAACATCGAGAAGGATGGAATTCTCCCCAACACCTTTTATGAAGTGAACATAACCCTGATACCAAAACCAGGAAAGGATGCAACAAAAATGAAAACTACAGACCAAAATCCATTATGAATATAGATGCAAAAATTCTCAACAAAATCCTAGCCAATCGAATCCAGGTGCTTGTCAAGAAAATAATTCATCACAACCAAGTGGGCTTCATCCCAGGGATGCAGGGATGGTTCAACATACACAAATCTATAAATGTAATTCACCATATAAACAGAAGCAAAAACAAAGAATATATGATCCTCTCAATAGACACAGAGAAAGCATTTGACAAAATTCAACACCTTTTTATGATGAAAAGAACGCTCAACAAAATAGGCATAGACAGGGGCTGCCTAAAAATGATACAAGCTATATATGACAAACCCACAGCCAATATCATACTGAATGGGGAAAAATTGAAAGCATTCCCACTTAGAACTGGAACAAGACAAGGTTGCCCACTATCTCCACTTCTGTTCAACATAGTGCTGGAAGTCCTCGCTACAGCAATCAGACAAGAGATCGGAATTAAGGGCATCCAAATGGAAGCAGAAGAGATCAAACTCTCACTCTTTGCTGATGACATGATATTATACCTAGAAAACCCCAAGGATTCAACCATGAGACTCCTTGATCTGATAAATGAATTTGGTAAAGTCTCAGGATACAAAATCAATACACAGAAATCAGAGGCATTCATATACGCCAACAACAGTAAAAGTGAGAACCAAATCAAAGACTCAATTCCCTTCAAAATAGCAACAAAGAAAATAAAGTACCTTGGCATATACTTAACTAAGGAGGTAAAAGACCTCTACAAGGAGAACTATGATACATTGAAGAAGGAAATAGCAGAGGACGTAAACAGATGGAACAATATACCATGCTCATGGGTCAGCAGAATCAACATTGTTAAAATGTCTATACTACCCAAAGTGACCTACAGAGTCAATGCAATCCCTATCAAAATACCATCACCATTTTTCACAGATATAGAAAAAATAATTTTACGCTTTATATGGAACCAGAGAAGACCCCATATAGCAAAATCAATCCTTTCATCATTAAAGCACATCACTCAGCTTCTGCTCAGAAAAGACAGACATCACATCTCCTTTTTCTGAGTTTGACCCTTTCATCCCTCTTATAAGGACTCCTGTGATTACACTGGGCCCACCTGGCTAATCCAGGATCATCTCTCCATCTCAAAATCCTTAATCATAGTCTGCAAAATCTCATTTGCCATATAAATTAACATGTTAACAGGTTCTGGTGATTAGAGCATGCACATCTTTAGGCAGCCATGACTCTGTCTACCACATCCATTCATAATTCAATAAATTCATTTATTCAGTTAATTCTGTGAACATTTATTGAGTACCTTACATATATCAAACAGTGAACTAGTTGATGTGAATGTAAAGAATGAAAAGAATTGACTAGATGTAAACAAAGCAACATGTGTAGACATTAAAAGCACAGCAAATGGAAAAAGTAAGAAAAAGATTGAGATCGATAGCACAAGGACATTATATAAATCATAAGGCCACATAAAACATCAGTATAAGGCCGGGCATGGTGGCTCATGCTTGTCATCCTAGCACTCTGGGGGGCCAAGGCTGGAGGATTGCTCATGGTGGTTCAAAACTAGCCTGAGCAAGAGCTAGATCCTGTCTCTACTAAAAATAGAAAGAAATAAATTGGCCAACTAAAAATATATAGAAAAAATTAGCCGAGCATGGTGGCACATGCCTGTAGTCCCAGCTACTCAGGAGGCTGAGACAGGAGGATCCCTTGAGCCCAGGAGTTGGAGGTTGCTGTGAGCTAGGCTGACGCCACAGCACTCTGGCCCGGGCAACAGAGTGAGACTCTGTCTCAAAAAAAAAAAAAAAAAAACCCATATCAGTATATATTTTATGAGAACACACACACAAGATCCACATCACACCCATTATGATGGTTGTAATGTGAAGTTGGAAGAGGCTGGAAGTAGAGAACGGGGATTAAAGGCAGAAGTACATATATGACACCAGAGATGGGGCACATGGATCAAAAATGATATTGTGCTAGGAACTGAGAAATACAACTCTACTCTGTGCAATGGATATTTAAAAGGAAAATGACCAAAATAGTTTTAAATAATAAGCACAGTGTGACTATGCAGACTGTAAGAGAGTTGCTGACAGAGTTGGGGAACACAGCACAGAAGAGCACAGGGCAGGGTGGAGCACACTGCCCAACAGCGGGAGGCCTTCCCCCAGGGACACTACGATGTCTGGGGACATTTTCCTTTTCACATCTGGGAGGGGGTGCTACTGGCATCTAGTAGGTAGAGGACATGCTGCGAAGCATGTGATAACGCGCAGAGAAGCCCCCACAGCACAGAATTACCTAGCTGCAAATGTCAATAGTGCCGAGACTAAGAAAACTCTGTGCTGGAATAACCAGCTATAAAAACTAAATAACCCTGAGATTATTGTGGTATGTCAACAGATTTAATTTTTAAATATTTGATTATGTGGAGGATGAACATACAATCAACTACTCATCTTCTATGATCTCTCTGCTGTGTTTAAACTCCTTTCCAAATAGTCTAATGTCTATTCTCCGTGAATTTCAGTTCCTGTGTCTATACGCTGAAGACTACCGCCCACTGATTTTCCTTCCATCTAGGCTTTTTAGTGATTCCATGAGCTTTAAAAAAAAAAATCAGATCATGATCCGGGTTGGAAAGAATCAACAGTCATTGTTTAACTACATTAGTTCCATTTGGGTTATAAGCTAATCTTCAAACAGAGAAGAGTGCTGATGTCTCACATTTTGACAGTGGCTTTGGCTCTTGCAGTCATTCTGAGATTGAATATTGTTGAATAAATCAAGAGTACAGTAGAGTAATTCTCCTGAGGGTCTTCAATCACATACAACAATTCAGTCTTGTAGAATAGTGACATACAGACAACTTAAATATTAATAGTTAATCACACACCTATATATTTAAACCATTCCTTTTAATTATTTTGTGGAAAGATTAAAAAAAAATAGTAAATGACTATACCTCTAAAATTATCGGTTTGGTCTGACAAGGTCAAATTAGTTTAACAGTGTGACCTTCATGCCTCTAGCTTTTCTTTCTATTCCCCATTTCTTGGGGCATAAAACAATCTCAAACCTATACCAGTAGTACTGTCCATTCATGACAGATACTAATTGACCTTGTGTTTGACGCAGAACTAGACATGTTTAATGGGGAGAAAATCCTACAACATCTCATTTTTAGTATTGTGTTTTATTCTCAGACTTTTTTCTACTGCAACCAAAAGAGAGTTGGCTTTGGAGCCAAAGACCCCTATTTAACTCTGGGCAGGTTATCATATCAAAATTCACTGGGCTTTGGTCTTTTCGTTTGTAACATTGTTGTTATAAAATTTAACTAAAATGTAAAATCAAGTGAAATAAAGTAGGTAACACATAGCTATTAATTCCTTTTCTTTGTTCAATTCCTGAATTAAGCCCCATCAATATTAAACTGGATGTTTTACCTTTCGGGTCAAGCCAAGAAAAATAGGTAAGAAAGTACTCCATCACTTTTGCAAATATCTCTATGGCTGTCCAGCTTAAATCCCACACCAGCTGAACAAAATCTCTTATCTATCCTAGAACCCTTAACATTAATTGTTTGAAATATTTATAAAGCTAATTAAGGGCTGCTCTCAGATCTCATTTTTTTTAGTTGATTTTCATGTGAATGTTTTAATTCCACAGATAAACTATTAGGTCCTTGAGGTTAGGAATCTTATATCTCTACAATATTTATTAATATCTATCATCTATTTATCTATCCATCTTGTTTAGTATGTGAAACTTTGCTTTACACAGGGCCTTCTCAGAAGGTAGGTTGTGGGAAGAGGCAATAAATATTTTTTGAGGAACTGAATTTCACTGCCACTAGTTTCAGTCTCTTTTTTTCAGGTATACACTAATTCCCAATACTGAGACAAATTAATGTGTTTTAATATCCCTGTGTGATCAAATTCAGTTATTCATGAAATGCAATCTTCTAGTTATTATCATGTTGAATCCTCATATCACCTCAAAGAGAATAATAAATAAAGACCACAACAAAGCCCAGCAATGTCCAATCGGTAAACCTGATGTTAATATCTGTTTAGAAATTTGTATTTAAAAGAAACTAAATCATAGGTAATATATAACATTCTAGAAATTTAAAAAATCTGTTTGTATATCTGATATTATGTTAAATTTATATTGAATAATCACTTTTGTTGTCATTTCAGGCATTAATCCAGCCAACGTAAAAGTTTTTAGCAAGAAAAATGTCACATTGAAGCTATCAAAAGGGTTGTAGCTGTAGACTGAGAAGGATAAATATATGGGGATATTATTGGCTAAAAGGTAAGAGTCTCAAGTATTCTCTCTTTCTTCTTATATAGCTCTGGTCAATTTCACAGCCTCAGCCAGTACTGAGCAGGGAAATTGGAAAACTGCAGAATTGATTTGCAGAAGCGAAGTTCTATTTTCTTTTACACCTTCTTCATCAGCGTTGCTATCATTCTTGTGTTGTGTGGTATTATTGACAGTACCCGGGAACAGCTGATAATCGCTAAAAGTCACTCTCTTGAAGTGGAAGCAGAATAAAAAAGGAGTCTGCAATTTTCTCATTTTCTAAATTTGCTGCTTTCGCAATCCTTCATCTTTGTTAGAATTTAAATATAAAGACTTTTCTTCTCTCAACAATAATTATAGCCATTCTCTTTGCTTATGTTTCCTAGGTAAAAAAAATATTAAAATAATAAAGCTCTAAATGTCTAATTTGAACTAAATATAGGCCCTTCCAATATTCTGGTTTGCATTTTCAATTCATATCCTTAAAGATTTTACTTTAAACTATAAATATATGCCAAAATTGCAATATACTTTTCGATATATTAAGAAGAAAACTGGTTTACTTTTGCTGCTGCCTTTCAACATTGGCAGTAGGTTTAGCAGGTGCTTACTAAATTTCAAATTAGGGCTATTTAAAAAGAAAGCTGTAACCTTTTGACTATTTAGTATCAGCCCTGAAAAACAATCTCCTTTGTATTCTTAAAGATCATTGAGAAATAACAATTGGCCTATTGGTTCAATTCTGAGATCTTAATGCTTATTTTACGTTATAAAAAATGCATTTTAGTGATGATGAAATCTTTACTATGTAATGCTATTTGCCCAGTACAATGTAGTCCATTAACAGTGTCATATAAATGGCAACTTTGTGATTATAAATCTTTTTTCTTTCTATTTCTATTTAGATCGGTGTTTGTTCTTGTATCCTGCTCCACTTCCAATTTGGAAATCTTGTGGGTCAAAGAATCATAAAACTGCCTTTTAATTAATCAAATAATATTGCCAACTGTTTGTTAATTAGTTGAGAATCAAATGAAAAAGAAAATTGGCTACAATTTTCAAATTGTACTTTCAATTTTCAAATTGGCTACAATTCTTAAGGCTTAAGTAGATAGGCGGCTAGAAAACAAACATAAAACACAAATAACACTCCCCTATATTAACACGTTTAAAAAGGTTGCCAGATAAAATGCAGAACGCTCGATTAAATTTGAATTTCAGATAAACAGCAAATGATATATTAGTTTAAGTATGTCTTAAATAACACATGCCTTATATTTCACTTGCTAAATCTGACAACCCTAAGGATTAATGCCATTTTTCTTAACATCATCAATATGGTGATTTTTTTGAAAAACATTATTTTAATAAATTATTTAAATACATCTTAAAAAGCAACAGCATTAAGCTCATAAAAATGGAAAAACAGAAATTTAAAGTTATGAGTAACGAAAGTTAAATCAATTTCTTCCATGTACAACTGTGCAGACAAGGCTTTCATAAGGAAGAATTGTAAGTGCATATGGATATTCATAAACCCCCTCTGGGAGGAAACACCACTTCTTAATTTGCATAGGATAATAGTACTTGTAGCTCTAAATTCCTCAGCAGACCTAGAGAGCAGAACTAAATTGTTTTTGTTTTTTTTTTTTCATAATTCTAATTATCAATCGCAATTTAAATTCTGAGATCAATTATCAAGGAGCTTTTACGTATTTGATCTCTTTGGGTGTGAGAAAAGTTGGATGCATGCACTAATAACTATGCCCCCACTAGCAATCCTTCCCATTCCTTGTACTTCCTCGCATTTCAAATTTCTAGAAATAGCGTTCCCAGTCTCAGCTCCTGTGCACCTTACGTTTACCTTTAGAGGATTAAGCACCTACGACGTATATGCCCTGTTGGATGTTCAAAACACAAGGTGGGCAAACCGAAACCAGCCCAACAGTGGAGTTTGGGTTTTCTGCAGTGTATAAAGCGGGTAGGAGGTGGACTCCGTGTCAGGAGTGAAAGGTCAGAGTGCTGAGACCCCCCCCCGCCCCCCGGGGCGCGGAAGTGTTACCTGGGGTCCCCGCACACAGTGAGTCCAGGGCCGGGGGCAACTGGGTCACAGCGAGCTAAGAAGCTGAAGTGCAGGGACGGCCTCCAGCATTTCTCCAAAGGCAACCCCGCCCACCCGGGGTCCGAGCGCCCGCGCTTCCCGGGAGCGGACGCGAGAGCACCTTGCGCACCTGTAACGCCCACGGCGTGCTCTTACGGGCGCGGGCAGGCGTCCCGGGGCGTGGCAGGAGAGCCGGGCGCGAGAGGCAGCCGAAGCGGCCCTTGCAACCGGAACTCATTAACCCGCGGAACCCGAGCGCCCGGCCGGGCCCCCACAGGTGACGGACGCACGCGGACGGCTCGGCTGTTTCCCCGCCCGGCGGGGGTCGGGCTCCCCTCGCTCTTGCCGACCGCAGTCCCCCGCGCACAGCCTGCTTTCCTACCGGGAGCTGCTCGTTGGCAGGACGTTTAGGGAGTGAAGAAAACAAGCCGGGGGGGAGGGGGGAGGACTCGCACTTGCAGAGCTCTCCCTGCCCAGCCCCGCAGAATGACAGCTCCCCTCCGCCACAAGACTACGTCTCCCGGCAGGCACCGCGCGCCCCACAGCCACAGGCCGGCCGGCTCCCGACGCTCCGCCTCCGTCCGAGCCAGCCAATAGGAACCGCGGCTTGGCTCTCCGCCCGAGCGGGACCACGCGGGAGCCGGGGCAATAAAACTACATTTCCCGACGGGCTCCTGCTCGCGCCCCGGCCAATCGGCGCCAAGAGTTTGGAGACTGGGGGCGGAGCCGAACGCCTAGGCCACCCCATTGGCTAGCGGCAGCTTGGACGAGCCGGAACCCGGGAGCTGGCGAGGCGAAATGACATTTCCTCTTTAAATAGCCGGAGCCCGGGCCCCGCCGAGCAATGGCCGCGTCGGCAGGTGGGTCGCGTCGCGCGCTGGCTCGGGCGCTGCGCAGGGCGCGGGGAGGAGGCGGGCCGGGGCCGGGGCGGCTGGGGTGAGGCGGCGGCGGCGGCGGCGGCGGCGCGGGGCCGGGGCGGAGGAGGAGGGCGCGGCGGCGGCCGGGCGCAGGATGAATGGCGCGGGCGGCGGCGCGGGGACGGGGCGCCGGGCACCGCCGCGCCAGCCCGTGCGGAGGCGGTTGGGCGCGCAGCGGCGGCGGCCGCCACCCGCGTGCGGCCCCGCGCCGGCCCTGACTGGGACGCCCGGCCGCGCACGCGCGCGCGCAT
Organism: Mirza zaza; assembly: GCA_008750895.1. Classification (NCBI taxonomy): domain Eukaryota; kingdom Metazoa; phylum Chordata; class Mammalia; order Primates; family Cheirogaleidae; genus Mirza; species Mirza zaza. Next base: position 71,350 of record VSMD01028068.1, on the reverse strand, counting down.
CCCCGCGCGGGGCGCCGGGCGGGCCCGTGACGCGCGCGGCCCCCGCTGTGTCCCCTCGCAGACCCGAGCAAGCCCTCGCCGGCGCCGAATGGGGCCCCGGCCCCGGAGCCGGCCGGCGCGGCCATGGACCCCGCGCACGCCTGCGGCGTCCTCCGGCAGCTGAAAGCCATGTACGACGAGGGGCAGCTGACCGACATCGTGGTGGAGGTGGACCGCGGGCGGACGTTCTCCTGCCACCGGAACGTGCTCGCCGCCGTCAGCCCGTACTTCAGGTACGAGGGCGGCGGGGCGGCGGCGGCCCGGTCCCGCCCCGCCGGCCCGGCTCCGCCCGCGGGCGCGGGGACCTGGGGGGCGGGGCGGCGGCGGCCTGCGGGAGGCGGAAGACAGGAGGACCCCTGCGCCCGAGCCGGCTGGGGTCGGCGGGGCGGCCACCGGCCGGCCGAGCCTCGGTTACCTGCGTGAAGCCAGGCGCTCGGTCCCTCGGCCGGCCGCGCGCGCCTCGCGGGGGCTCGGGGGCCGCGTGCGCGCGCGCCGGCGGCCGCGCCGCACTGCGCATGCGCGGCCTCCCCGTCCCCCCCGGGGCCAGCGCGGGTCTGCAGTTTGCTCCCCAAAGCCGTCCGGGATGCGTCTTGTTTTTTTTTTGTTTTTTTTTTTAGTGCATGTAACTCTTTCCGAGTCTGGAATACAGTAGCCTGTTGCTGTGAAAACAGCCATTCATGCAACAGATTGTTTTAATCCGATGGCGGCGGGGGAGGTAACTAGCAGTGGGATAAAAATGAATGAAAGCTGTAGTTCCCTCAGGCCCCAGACTGAGGGTTTCTGAGACTCCCAGAAGTGCTTCCAAGCTAAGCCTCTATTTTCGTTTTAGATTAGTTTGTCGTAGACTTTGACAAGTAAAAAATTTTAAAGCTTGGGTCCGGAAAATAACTTTCTACTTTTAAGAAAAGATTAATGGGAGATGTAGCAGTTTCCTGCCTGAGTCTAACTGCTACTTTTGGGTCAAGTGCACACTTTTTTTTTTTTTTGGGGGGGGTGGGTGGGTGGACAGAGTCTCACTGTGTTGCCCAGGCCAGAGTGAGTGCCGTGGTGTCAGCCTCGCTCACAGCAACCTCAGACTCCTGGGCTCAAGCAATCCTCCTGCCTCAGCCTCCCGAGTAGCTGGGACGACAGGCATGTGCCACCATGCCCGGCTATAAATCTATTTATCTATATACATATAGATATATGTATATTTACATACATATATTTGTAAATATACATATATATACATAATATACATAAATATAAATATACATATATATAGATATATATATATAAAACTAAATATATTTAGTTTTCCACCTAATTTCTTTCTTTTTTTTTTTTTTTTAGTAGAGACGAGGTCTCGCTCTTGCTCAGGCTGGTCTCGAACTCCTGAGCTCAAATGATCCTCCCGCCTTGGCCTCCCAGAGTGCTAGGATGACAGGCGTGGGCCACCGCGCCTGGCCCAAGTGCACACTTTTCTAAACCTTTAAATATTCAAAAATGGTGCTTGAATGACAGTAAAATCATATTTTCAATGACATTCTAAATGTGCTTTTTCCTTTTGAAGGTCCTTACCTTTCTATAGGACACAGCAGTGTAATGTTCCAGACAGTAGTTCCTGGTTCCTTTTTCTTAGAATATTACACTGCTGGGTTAAATATAGTCACTTCGGTCTGATGCTTGTGATGTTGTAATCCTTTAGACTTGCCTAGGGGTAGGTCACTGAACTACTAAGTATCAATCATCACAAAACAGTGAGCTAGGAGGAAGAAATGAAACTCATATATGCAGAAGTTGTGATACTTGGCCTGGTCATGAAAGCTATGGTGAGATTCACTTACCCAGGCTATCCATTAGATCTGGTTAGGTCATTTATGTGTTTAAATATATGTCACCATTATTATCAAGCTCTAGCTAAGCTTACTTGACATATACTGCCTTATATAATCTTTATAATCTTACCTCTGTATGCTTGTTCCCATTTTACATATGAAGAAACTGAGGTTCAGTGAGGTTAAATAACCTTCCTAAATCATCTAACTGGTAAATAGTAGTGGCTGGATTTGATTCCCGAGCCAGGCTTTTTAGTTGCTGGATAACTTAAGGAACAAGAGTGGATAGAGTGGGTCCTTTTTAAAGTTTCCTGTAAAAAAGTTTTTGTTGTATATTAGATTTGAATAGTAAAAAAAAAGTTTAAAAAATTAGAACTTCAATGTGAAGATGTCTATATCTTATAGAAATTTTATACTTTGGATTATATTATTTAAATATCATACTTAATTAAAATTAGCTTTGTCAACTAAGACAAATCACTTTAAATGAAGTGTGCCAGAAGAGATTCTTAATTTCCTTAATTCTGTAAAATCTTAAATTCTTTAATTTCTTTAAGATATTAACAATTAATAAATTTATTAATTTCTTAATTTCCAAGGATTTAAAAAATGCTTGAAAAACTTTCAAGCATAAGATATGTGCATTCAAATAAAGAAATTTGACTAGAAAACTTAAGGATTAGATTTTTATCTCTTGCTAGAGGTTTTTATACAAAGTTTCTTGGCACCAGTGCTGTTCTTTATATGGGATCTAGGAAGTCATACTTAATAATCTCTAAGTCTTGCATCACTGGTAGAAGAATCAGAATAGCCGGGAATCTGGCATGACTTTTTCATGATCTCGGTGACTTATCAGAATTAAAATTCGTATGATAATTAGAAATGTTTTGCTACTCTGGATTTTGTGTGAAGAAGTGCTCCCACTTTATATAGAGTTAACGTGAAGAACTTACTAGAACCGAAGAGCACTCACCAAGTGTCAGACTGCTCTTGTGTGTGAGACGAGCCTATTCAAGTCAGGAATAGTTCCCATGATGAAGGGATATGTATAATGTTCTCCTTTGGGAGTTAATCTCTCCTAATGAAGGGCTTGATTTTTCTTTTTAATTGGTAGCTGTACAGGTGATTCTTTCAGCACCTGAATTGAAAACCAACTCCTACATAGGAACGTCTAGTTTTTAGTCATCAAAAAAAGCCTTTGTAATATTAAACTTAAAATTTACATTGTACAGGTAAAACTAGGACCCAAAAGTGATTAATCTGGGCAGCAAGCTGAGTCCTCGTACCTCCAATGTTTTCCATACTGCATTTTAAAATTCTATGGATGTGACGGATACTTCAAAAGTTACTGGAATTCTTGCCATTTAAGGATATTTTTCATAATAGCACTTAAAAATGGAAGGGGTCTGGATCAGAATAATCAACTTCTATTACCAATGTTAGGTCAGTTTCTTCAACAGACATCTATTAAGCATCATAGACCTTGAAAATAAAGATAAATAGCACATAGCCTGGCCGGGCCCAGTGGCTCACACCTGTATTCCTAGCACTCTGGGAGGTTGAGGTGGGAGGATTGCTAGAGGTCAGGAGTTCAAAACCAGCCTGAGCAAGAGCGAGACCCTGTTTCTACTACAAATAGAAAGAAATTCATTGGCCAACTAATATATATAGAAAAAATTAGCCGGGCATGGTGGCACATGCCTGTAGTCCCAGCTACTCGGGAGGAGGCTGAGGCAGGAGGATCGCTTGAGCCCAGGAGTTTGAGGTTGCTGTGAGCTAGGCTGACGCCAAGGCACTCACTCTAGCCTGGGCAACAGAGTGAGACTCTGTCTCAAAAAAAAATAGCACATAGCCCTTTCCTCAAAAGGCTTTTAAAAGAGGTTTTGATTTGATTTTTATATTTAACTTTAAGAGCAGTCTACAATGAAACCTGAAAGGGGGGAAAGAAAGGCAAATGATGTTTGTAAATGACTAATACTTAAAGAGCCGGGTTTGGCGACTTACTGTTTTGGTCAAGCAAGTCCCATAAATGCACTGATGTTTTAATTTAAAAGAAAAAAAGGCTTGATCTCAAAGGCAAAAGTTTGGGATTTTAAAAACTATCATCTCCAAAGAATCAGCTAACTATTAAATTCTATTTAAAAGAGGCATTATATTAACCCTACCATAATCTTTATTTATGTCTAGATATAAATAGGTAAAATATGGTAATTTTAACTGAGAAAATGAAATATTTCTTTTTAAGCAAAGATTTTCAAAATGTCCAGGGGTTAGTGATCTTTATATTCCTTATAATGATTCAGGAAGCATTCAAAAATAACAGTTTTAAAAAGGCGTAGGTAGAGAATACGTACTTTTGAAAAACATCTTGCTTTCCTAAGATGAAATTTTTAAAGATATATTTTGGATACAAGTTGCCTTGTACTTTTCACTGGGACGTGAAAAGTTTTATTAGACTATCTCTTCTCTTTGTATGCTAATGTATCATATTGGCATCTTTATAGATATTCTTTTTTTTAAAATTTTTATTGTTATTTTTTGAAGCAGGGTCTTGCTCTGTCACCCAGCCTAGAGTGCTGTGGTGTCATCATAACTCCCTGTAGCCTTGAGTGCCTGGGCTCAGGCGATCCTCCTACCTCAGCCTCCTGAGTAGCTGGGAATATAGGTACGCCATGACCACACCCAGCTAAGTTTTCTATTTTTTGTAGAGATGGAGTCTTGCTCTTTCTTGCTCAGGCTGGTCTCAAACTTCTGTCCTCAAGCAGTCCTCCTTCCTTGGCCTCCCAAAGTGCTAGGATTATAGGCATGAACCACCTGGTATTCTTAAACTTTTTGACTGGCATGACAATTTAAGATCTTACGTCCCTAAGGCAACTTGACTAGAAGTCTAGAAGGGTCTCCAAGGAAAATAAGATACCTGGAATATGCCATGTCACCTTTTGGTTTGCTTTACTTGGGTGTACACTCCTTTTTTCATTGTTGGCACAAAGTAGGCTAGCCCTGAGAATAGGGTTTTTGAGATTAGCCAGACTAAATCCTTCTGCTAGATTATCAATTTTTACCCCTGTTCAGAATATCAGGAACTATATTAAGAAATATTTAATTATAAAAGTTTATCTTTGTGGTAACTTTATACTTTTAAAAACTTGCCACAGTAATTTTTATTTATAGCACACCTATATTAACCACTGTTTCCTTCATAGATCCATGTTCACTAGCGGCCTTACAGAAAGTACTCAAAAAGAAGTTCGAATAGTCGGTGTTGAAGCTGAATCAATGGATTTAGTGTTGAACTATGCCTACACCTCCAGAGTTATTCTGACAGAGGCCAATGTTCAAGCCTTGTTCACTGCAGCTAGCATCTTCCAGATTCCTTCCATCCAAGACCAATGTGCTAAGTATATGATCAGTCATTTGGACCCACAGAATTCTATTGGTGTCTTTATCTTTGCTGATCATTATGGTCATCAGGAACTTGGAGATCGATCAAAGGAATACATTCGTAAAAAGTTTCTGTGTGTCACCAAAGAACAAGAGTTTCTTCAGTTGACAAAAGACCAACTGATAAGTATACTAGACAGTGATGATTTAAACGTAGACCGAGAAGAGCATGTTTATGAAAGCATTATAAGGTGGTTTGAACACGAACAGAATGAAAGAGAAGTGCACCTTCCAGAAATTTTTGCCAAATGCATACGTTTTCCTTTGATGGAAGACACCTTTATAGAGAAAATTCCACCTCAGTTTGCACAGGCTGTATCCAAATGCTGTGTGGAAAAGGGACCATCCAACACCAATGGCTGTACACAGAGGCTTGGAATGACTGCTTCTGAAATGATCATATGTTTTGATGCTGCCCACAAACACTCAGGAAAGAAGCAAACAGTGCCTTGTCTAGATATAGTCACGGGAAGAGTGTTTAAACTATGCAAACCACCAAATGACTTGAGAGAAGTTGGGATTCTTGTATCACCAGACAATGACATTTACATTGCAGGAGGGTACAGGCCAAGCACCAGCGAGGTGTCCATCGACCATAAGGCAGAGAACGACTTCTGGATGTATGACCATTCCACCAACAGATGGCTGCCCAAGCCGTCCCTGCTGCGAGCCAGAATAGGCTGCAAACTAGTGCATTGCTGTGGTAAAACGTATGCAATTGGAGGCCGTGTTTATGAAGGTGATGGAAGAAACTCATTAAAATCTGTGGAGTGCTACGACAGTAGAGAGAATCGTTGGACAACTGTCTGCGCAATGCCAGTTGCGATGGAATTCCATAATGCCGTGGAGTACAAAGAGAAGATCTATGTTTTACAGGGTAGGTGCCTAAGTGATTTAGTTCTTCATGGAAGGGTAACACATCGAGTTGTGTTTTACTTAATTATACCGAAACAGGTGTTACTTCCTGTTAATTGAGGGATACCTTTGGCTTCTGTAGCAAACCATTTATTGGAACACTCTATTCTGTAAAAGACCTATAAAGAAAATAAGTCTGGTTTTCCTGGAAGGGTACCACATCAAGGAGGCTAAGGCAGGAGGATCGCTTGAGCCCAGTAGTCTGAGGTTGCTGTGAGCTATGATATAGTGGGATAGAGTAAGACTATCTCAAAAAAAAAAAAAGAGGTAGTTTTAAGTTATTAAAATGATCCTGTAAGTGTTTTTATGTTCTTCCGTTTTGCTAGTATGTGGAATAAGTATTCTTGAAAACATTCTTTAGTATTTAATAGTTCAGTCTTTTGGGAGAACTATTTCAGAGCAGTTTTTAAAACTTAAAAAAGCAAGGCTGATACCTATTTTTGCTTTTCAATAGTATATAATCAAGAGATGTAGCAATTGCTTTTTTATGGAACTTACTAGATTAGTTTAAAAGAGAAAAAGAAAACAAAGCATTAACTAAGTTATACTATATAATTACCAAAGAGTTTTATATAAGCCCTGTAATTGCAAAAGTCATGAAACTTAATTACAAAGAATTGGAAAGTACAGTTTTCAGGTTTTGTTTTTTTAAATTTTTTTTTTCTTTTTTGAGATAGAGTCTTGCTTTGTTGCCCAAGCTAGAGTGAGTGCCATGGTGTCAGCCTAGCTCACAGCAACCTCCAACTCCTGGGCTCAAGCAATCCTACTGCCTCAGCCTCCCGAGTAGCTGGGACTACAGGCATGTGCCACCATACTCGGCTAATTTTTTCTATATATATATTAGTTGGCCAATTAATTTCTTTCTATTTATAGTAGAGACGTGGTCTCACTCGTGCTCAGGCTGGTTTCAAACTCCTGACCTCAAGTAATCCTCCTGCCTAGGCCTCCCAGAGTGCTAGGATTACAGTCATGAGCCACCGCGCCCGGCCAGTCTTCGGGTTTTAATTTCATTGCTATTTAGGTTGCTTTCCCTAATATGTTTTCAATTTTTTTCACTGAAGAACTTTGAGCTGTCACTTTTTTTTTTTCTTTTACCATTATAAGAGGAACTGTCTAATTATACTTAGCTTTAAAAAAAAAATCTATTAAGGACTAGTACTCTGGCAAAGATACAGTAGAAGTACAGTGACTGAGTGTGAGAGTAAAGAAGACATTTGATCCAAAGTTCTGATTAGTGATAACTAGTATTTTCCTTCTATTTCTTTCTTACACCTTTTAGGTGTTTGAATGTAGAATGCAATGTAGATAATATTAATACCAGTGTCCTTTTTCCTCTTCTGTGTTTCTTAATTGATTATATATAAATATTTTCCTCCTATTACTACTTTAATAAAACAAGGAAAAGGGGCCACTTCCATGAAGACATGTAGTCATACTGTATAACAACAATTTGATCAGTGGACCATATATACAGTTGTGGTCCCCTAAATTATAATACCATATTTCACTGTTCCTTTCTATGTTTAGATATGTTAGATACACAGACACTTCCCATTGTGTTACAATTACCTACAGTGTTCAGTAACGTGCTGTAAGGTACGTAGCCTATGAGCAGTTGCTATACCTCACAGCCTAGGTGTGTAGTAGGCTGTACCACCTAGGTTTGTGTAAGTACACTCCATGATGTTCACACAAAAACAAAATCTCCTAACAACACATTTCTCAGAACATACCCCCATCATTAAAAAACACATAACATTTTAAAAAATATGTTCTTTGCTCTAGTCCTTTATTTGACTTAAAATTATTTAGAAATGTCTGAACACATTTGTTTTAAGTTTACTATCAAGGTAATTGTTTAGGAGTAGTACTCACTGGTTCCTTATTTTAGTTAATGGAAGCACAGGCATGATTTGGGTTCACTGGTCTTACAGAAAAGTGGAACTTAAATGATGTATAATTCACCCCATCTCTACAAAACAAAAAAAAGAAAAAGAAAAATTAGCTGGGTGTCATGCAATTACTCAGGAGGCTAAGGCAGGAGGTTCACTTGAGCCCAGGAGCCTGAGGTTGCAGTGAACTATGGTGAGTCCACTGTACTCCAGTCTGGGCAACAGAGTGAGACCCTGTCTCAAAAAAAAAAAAAAAGATGTATAATCTATCCATTATTGTTGGATAGGAATCATTTTACTGGCTAACCAGTTAGTTGATAGAAATAGAATTATAAGACTCCCAATTTGGCATGTAAAGGTTGTATATTGATGCAAATACTAAAGCAAAATAGCAATGAATTAGTACAGTTTCAGGGCTGGAATGAGCATCGTTTAATCCAAGGTTACATTTACTATAAGAGGAGTCTGAGGCCCTGAGATTTTCTTGATTGCTTATCATTGGTTTTAATTTATTAAAGAGGACTTTACATTTTGAGAATCAGATTTTTTGTGTGTCATGTTTTGTTTCCTATAAGAAATATGTAGAGAAGTAGCCCACATTAGAAAGTATGGATTCTTGTCTTCTTTATCGAGAATCCTGTTACAAGTTAATCAATAAAGGCAGATGTTATATAAGTAAATCTGGGAGCTCAACAAACTATTATAAGTAAAACTGAAGGTAAAGTGTCACTGTTATTAAGTTGGCAGTTGAATCTGTAGATAACAATAACTGTAGTTCAGAACAGTTTTCAAACGGAGGCCCAATTTAGAATCAGGTATTACCAGTCTAAACCAACCTTCTTTACATAAATAAATCTGCCATGCACAGTTGGAAGCTTATGTTGTACTAATTTTTAAAAAAATCTGTGGCTATTGAAATATCATTTAATCTACTCATAAAGGGTTCAGATTTTTATTACAAAAATTTTATGCAAATGTTATAATTAGCAAAATTCTTATAAATCTTTACTACTGTAATTCTTTCTGACAGTATCATATTGGCATTCTGACTCAGCATACCCTATTATTGTCAAATTAGAATAGAAGCTGACTCAAAGTCAATGCCATAAACAGTGCACGTTTTTTTATTAAAGCCATGTTTTCTCCGGTTGAATATTTGTCTTTGCATAATTACAGCAACACTCAAGTGAGTACATCATTGACCATAAACATAGATCTGAACAATCCCACGTGCTGTCTTCTAATTAAATAGTTGGCACACAAATGCATGGTGGCATTTGGTCTTATTGGCTGAACATTAATAATAATGCTTTTTTAGAGCTGGATTAAAATTTTCTATAACACACAATTGGATAGAACAAGGAACCAAGGTCTTTTTTTTTTTTTTTTTTTTTGAGACAGAGTCTCACTTTATTGCCCAGGCTAGAGTGAGTGCCGTGGCGTCAGCCTAGCTCACAGCAACCTCAAACTCCTGGGCTCAAGCAATCCTGCTGCCTCAGCCTCCCAAGTACCTGGGACTACAGGCATGCGCCACCATGCCCGGCTAATTTTTTCTATATATATTAGTTGGCCAATTAATTTCTTTCTATTTATAGTAGAGATGGGGGTCTCGCTCTTGCTCAGGCTGGTCTCGAACTCCTGAGCTCAAACGATCCGCCCACCTCGGCCTCCCAGAGAGCTAGGATTACAGGTGTGAGCCACCGCGCCGGCCAGGAACCAAGGTCTTAACTGTTATTCTGCCATCAGTCTATAGTAACTCCTTCCCCTCCCTCAATATGAAGATCCTAGTTTAGATTTACTGTAATATTATCTGTTATATTGTATCATGGAACTGAAAAAGTTTTATGGTATTTTATAACCTCATTAATGTATCTCTGGAGATTATAAAAGAATATTTTAGAAAGTGAAATATTTGGAAAATTACACTGTTTAGTCTTCAGAGGTTGGAATTACAACATACAGCCAAAAATCAAACATGCAAATGTACATATTCTTGTTTTCTTTCCTTAGGAGAATTTTTCCTCTTCTATGAGCCTCAAAAAGACTACTGGGGTTTTTTAACCCCCATGACTGTGCCTAGAATCCAGGGCTTAGCAGCTGTGTACAAGGACTCCATCTACTACATAGCTGGGACCTGTGGAAATCATCAACGTATGTTTACTGTAGAAGCCTATGATATTGAGCTCAATAAGTGGACTCGTAAAAAGGATTTTCCATGTGATCAATCCATAAATCCATACCTTAAACTGGTACTTTTCCAGAATAAACTCCATTTATTTGTTCGAGCGACTCAAGTGACTGTTGAAGAACATGTCTTCAGAACCAGCAGAAAAAATTCCCTTTACCAATACGATGATGTCGCTGACCAGTGGATGAAAGTGTATGAGACCCCAGATCGGCTCTGGGACCTTGGCCGGCATTTCGAATGCGCCGTTGCTAAACTCTATCCTCAGTGTCTTCAGAAAGTCCTCTAATGGGTGGCACGCCTTAGTGAGTCACTGGCGTTTCATGCTTGGGAAACCTGTCTTATGGTACGATGGAGTGCTGTCAGTATTTACGAAAGCGGAGAGAGTTTCATGCACAGAAATGGGTGCTCTTAAAGATTAATGTAGGAAGGAATTTGCTTTCATCCTTGTGATGTTTCATTTCAGTAAGAAAAGGTAACAAAGTGCAATTATCAGCAATTTTTTTTCTGGCATAAAAGTTAATCATATCATTCTAGATTTTTGTGATAGTCACTGAGATACCAGATGAATCAAGACAACTATGCACTCTCAGAAGAGCATTTAGAGTGTTATTGGGTGGAGACATTTAAACTAGTTTGACATGACTTTTTATGTTTAATACGGGTAACAATCTGAGGCAATATCACTAGGATTTTACTTTAGCTGTGACCTCTCTAACACAGAGAAGCACTAACTTAGATCCTCATTCTTAATATTTATATATATATTTTTTTGTGTACTGTTTTCAAGTGTACTGAGATTTAAATGTGTTTTGTTATTAGAGAAGATTGAAGGAAAAAACAATTGAGTCTCAGAAAGAGCTTTTAGTCTGATTGTTTCATATTTCCCACGTAACTTTAAGTTAAGCTAAAGTTTTTTTAAGTGGCAGTTTGAGTTTAATAACTTTTTCGAGTGCTAACACTGTCTCATTATTTTTAAACCAGGAAGAGTGCTCAAATTCACAGATGGCTGGTGCTAGTCTAAGTTAATTCATGTGTATAACTAGATAGATTTCAATGGTCTGAGCCTATGCCTGTCTTTCAAATTGGTATGTGAGTTTCGTGGGCCATAGTACTTTACCTGTTGAACTCTTGTGATTTCACAAGATTTTCTACTTATGTAATAGCAAGATATGGCCAGTTACTAGTCTAGCTGGACTCAATCCTAGAATATTAAGAACATTATACTGAGTTTGCACTAACAGGGGCCATTTGTTGCTCAACTTCTTTTTCCATCTACCTGTCCAGTCATTATCGGTACAACAGAAGGTAACTTAATTCTCTTCTGCATAGACCCTAATGTGAACTTTTACACCTACTTTTAAAATTTTGTTTTCCAGAAATATACAACTTCTGCAGTGGTCTAATTTAATTGCTTTTAAGTTCATATTACAATTAAAACCTCATTTTTTTTTTTTTTCATTTTTGCACTTAACAGTGATGAATACTTTTACATTGAAATCCTTGTTCTCGCTGAAGGGGACTGAGAAGGAAAAGAGTGAGTGAATAGAACCACAACTTTATAGGTACAAAATCATTTTTCATATTTAACTGATGAATTTCTAACAATTAGTTAGGAATATTAACGTGAAGAACAAACCAACTCATTTGTATATCTAAAGCTGGTATTTGGATCAGTAAGTTATTTTTTACTAAGGCTGGAATAATTGATAAAGGATTTAAGTATAGCCCAGAGTCTGTCCTCAGTCAGAACATTTTTATTCACTTAAAGGAAGCAAACTGGCATGGTTTGTATTTTAAAAATCTTGCACACATTGTAATGTGATACTGTGAAACAAATTTAAAACATTGCCTCTTTGCATCACATACCTCGTTTTTCAGAAGCTTTCCAAACTGCTTTACGTAGACCTCTCTAAGTAGGGAATGTTTTCTGAAACAGAAGTTTAAATGGACAGCATTTCTAGAATTAACATTTTAATATATAGTCTTAGAAAGCTAGATATGTGGTTTCTTCTTATTGGCCTTTATAGTGTGTCTGTAATCTCTTATAAACTTTGTCAAACAATTATTTTTCCCTCCCCAGTTTTTCTGTATCATCGTGCTGTTTGGGGGTTATTTCTGTGAGTTTTTAAGTCATTATTTACAGTTTTGCATTGCTGAGGAGAGGAAAAAAACAAAAATAACCAGTTTTTGCAAGAGATGTTTGTGTAATTTATTTTTGAAAGCTTTGTTTAATAAGATTTCTTGCCGCTTTTTGACAATCTTCTGTGTTTAGAAAAATGTATTACTTGAAAACATGACATAGAACTTTGGGTTAGCAATTTATATGTGCTGTACATGTGAGAGAACAACATACTGTGGTTACTTCTATACTAGATTTATTCTCTTGATCTGCACAACAGTTGATCTTTTGCTATAACAATTTATATTGAAGGTATGATCTAAGTTTAGTGTGTCAAAACCAAGGCTTAGTATTTGTTATGAGAGTAGAATATATATTGAATTTTGTATGAAGAACTATTTGTTTAAATTATATAGCTGGGATATTTTACCACTTTTAAAATGGATTCAGAAGAGGTCCTAGAAGACTAAGATTAGTGACATGTATGGATTTGTGTTTAGATATTTAAGGTACACTTTCTTAGTGTGATGAAAATATAAGTAAAAAGGCACAATGGGTACTACAGAATTAAAATGTAGGTTTAACATATGCCAGTTCCACTTTAACTTTGTTTTTTTGAAGAATGTATCTTAGCACTTTCCTATGTGTTTTTTACACATTGAAAACTGGACTTGGTATAACTATGTTACAGGAAAGTAGAAATTGTATTATTATCTTCCATCTTTTTCTTTTATCCTACAAAGTTGATGCTTAAGCATCAAGGTAATTTCCTTGGTCATGAGAAAAAGTGGGTGTGATCTTCAAGGAACCAGATTTCCTATGTGAAGCAGTTTAAAATGGCATTCAGTGCTCAGTGCTCAGGTATGTGGTAAGTACTGTAGTCCTATGGGGGCAAATGTGTAGATATTTTTTAGCATTTTGCCATGATTGCACAATTTTTTGCATTTTTACCTGATGTCATTGTTTCTTAAAATAAAGCCTTTTCTGATTGAAAACTTCCGGGGTTGTCAAGTGACTTCTGACTAGTGAGTTTTGCAGAATTTGCTGAAAATCACGAAATGCCTCATGTCATGGTAGAATGACATGAGATTTTAATCTGTTGAATATCTGGCCTCTGGTAGGAAATGAACTAGTCAACATTTTATATAATGCTCTTTAAAATTCTAAAGCAAGCTCACTTATATTTCTGGCCCTAGAATTTTGTTGCCCTTGACTCCTCTAACACATTTCATGTCCAGCCCCGCAGGGTCACCCTTGGCCCCTTGTAATCTGTTCTTTCGCTTGCACAGTCGTCAGAGTGATCCTCTCAAATGTAAGTCTGACCGTGTCCCTCTACTGCTCAGATCCCTCCAGATTCCTGTGTGATGTGTGCCGCCCAACCCCATCTTAAACCTCGTGACGAGTCCCCCAGCTCGGTCTGTCTCAGCTGTGTGGACCCCTGGCCCTCAGACACGCTGAGCACCTCCAACATCAGGGCCCTTGCTCTGTCTTTTGCCAGAGAAGCCCTGACAACTCACTCGATTATTTAAGTCTTCATTAAGATGCCACCTTACCACAGAGGCCTTCCTCGATCACTTTTTATAAAACGTGGTGAATCTTTCTCCAACTCCACCCCCACCCATACCACCTATCTTGTCCTGCTTTATTTTTCACGTACGTCTTCCCCCCCACACACCCCCCGTTGAAATGAAAGCCATGTGTTATTCGTTGTTGTGCTTTAGACCGGTGCACATAGTAGGCTACCAATGAATGTTTGTAGGAAGAAATGAATTTTCAGTTAAGTCTTAGAGCCCCCTGAGAAGTTGTAGAACTAGTAATAACTAGTAGAACTGGTTATTACTATTGAGTTAGAGTACATAGTTAGAGTACTATCATCTCTATGGATAGAAAACACAAAGACCAAGTGAATTGCTGAAGGTCATCTAGTTAATGAAGGACTCACCTGGGATTAGAACCAAAATTTCCACTTTTGCCTAGTTCCTATGTGATACATTGGTTCCAAGCAAAACTGACAGGAAGGGTGGATGCTCTCTCTATATTTGTGTTTAACGGTGACCTTTTTAGAATTCCACTTTTTGTCCAACACTTAACTGAAAATGTCTACTGTAATTTATAATTCTGAATCTCAACCAGGAGGTAGATGAGGTAGCAAAATGTCTTTGTTGCCCCTCCTTTTCCCACCCCCATCATTATATTATAATGCTAATAAGCTACTGTAATGCGTTCTGTCCCTCAAGTTTCTGGAAGAGATTGTGGAGAGCTGATGTAATTTCTCCCTTAAATATATAGTAGAATTGACAGGTTAAATCATTTGGACCTGATGCTTTATTTTGGAAGGTTATTACTCTTGATAATTATTAATTCAACTTTTTAAATAGTTGTTGGGCTCTTCAGATTATATTATCTCTCCTGCATGGAGTTTGTGTGTTGCAAAAGATTGGCCCAATTCATCTACGTTATCAGATTTGTGGGCATAGAGTTGTTCGTAGGCATCCTTTCTGTTTTCATGTCTGTACAATCAGTAGCAGTTAACCCTCTTTCATTCTGATGTCGGTAATTTGTGACTTCTTTTTTATCTTGGTTAACCTGGCTAGAGGCTTATCAACCAATGCAGCTGGGACTTAACCCTAGTCTTGCTTGGCTGTAGGTCCTGTTTATAATTTGGTATCTTATTGCTGCAGTCTGTTTTGTCTTAACGATCTCTATGTCAACATTAATCCTGGTCAGTTGCCTTGTTTAAACTCCATACGGGAGGGTTACAATAAGGCATGTCCTCCCTCCTGTCCCTGTCATGCCCAGGGACTCAGCTTTTCAGGTTTCATGGGGTCCCTTTGGCTAAGACCGGGTTTGTTAAGTTGGGAGGCCTGAGAATTTTATTTTTAGATTACAAGTCATACTTTATTTTCAGTGGTTGCCTTAGATTTACAATATATGTTTTAAAACTAATCTAAGTCCACCTTTAAATAACACTATGTCTATACTGCTTTGTGTGTAGTGTAGGTACCTTAACAAGAGTTCCCAATTCTTCCCTCCTGTCCCTGTGACACTGCTGTTATTACTTTGACTTATACATTTGCTCTAACTGTTCAACTCATCGTTATTACTACTTTATAGTCATCCTTTTAGATGAATCGATATTTTAAAAATAAGACATTTTATTTCACCTTCGATTATTCCTACTCTGACACTATTCATTTCTTTATGTAGATCTAAGTTTCTGTCCTGTATCAATTTCCTTCTGCCCAAACAACTTCTTTTATCCGACATTGCTTTCGAGGCAGGTCTGCAGGTGATGAATAACTTCAGATTTTGTGTGTTTGAGAATATCTTCATTTCTCCTTTATGTTTGTTGGATCTAGAATTCCAGGTTAGCGAGGTTGTTGTTTTTTGTTTTTCTAACTTTTAAAAGTGAACAGTCTTCTGATTAAATCTCAGTGGTTCCGTGGGCCTGTCTTGAGGCAGGCAATCCCCTAGTGGTATAGCTGCTTTCTTTGCCCGGCTCCATCCTCCCTTCCCTGGCTGCTGCATTCCTAATCTTATTTTCTTGAAGCCCTGCCCCCTGTTGATTCTGTCCAATCCTCCCATTAGGTGAGAAAAGCAGCCTGGAGGGGGTTGGGTGGGAGGAATGCTATATTCCCTGCGGCTTTTGCCAAGCTCTGTCAAAGAACATTTCCCTGGAGAGTAGCCCTTTGTTACAAAAAGGTTCTGGGTGTGTTTCATGTTTCTTATTCCTCCTCTCCTCCAGCCAGAGCCACAACGGATCTTTCTCAGATCCCTGGCGTGAGAATCCAGTGGGTTTCCTGTAAGTGAAATCCACAGGCGTGTAGGGGCCCCATACCACTGCAGTTCCAAGGAGTTTCTCACTTTTGTGGGAGTTCACACTCAGCCTCCAGCAATTCAGCAAGGATGACCCTTTAGGTGTTCTTGCCACTTTATGGCTATAGCTACTTCCAATCCAAGTTAGCAGGTCTTGACTGTGACTCTGTGGATTTGCTTCTACTCGAGATTTCAGGGTGGCTGCTTGCCCTGCAACCTAATTTCTCTGATGGATCCAAGAAAAGTCATTTATTTTTGGTGTGAACAGATTTTTCTTATAAGGTTGCAAGTGACAACATCCAAGATCTTTGCATTTTCAGTGATGAATTTCCCATAAGAAGCTTCTAATACATATTTTAAATTGAATAAATGAATTATTCTTTAGTTTATATAGAATATTTCCTCTTTTCATTGTAAAACATATCACACATATAAAACGAGTAAAAAAAGTCTGTTTGTAAAGCATGTTCATATACTTAATCATATTTAGGCATCTTTTATTTGTAATTTACATGGTCATAGAATTGACATAGTTCAGTAAATGTTGACCCTTCAGTTACCTAATAACCCAACTTTTTAGGACCAAATTGATATAATTTAATTAAAATCATCAATTATTGTGGGATTTTTTTTACCAGACTATTAAAGCTAAATTGAAAATTACAATGTAATCATTTTAAATTATCTTTATTAAGTATACACAGAACATTTTCTATTGGCTAGTTTGTTAGAAATGAACGAAATTTAATAGATCTTTTTCATCATGTCTTTACTATTTCTCAAATATATGTACAACTACATGATTTGGTGAACAAAACACTACAATAAACATTAACAAGTAGAAAATGTGTAATATATTTTCTGAGTATTTTATATTGGGCTTTATGAACGTGAATTATATTTGTTTTTGGTGACTATAGGCAGATTACTTAATTTTTCTGAGCTTCAATTTTCTCATGCATAAAATAGGCTAATAATATAACCCATCTTAGAGAGTTTTCGTGAGGATTAAATAAGCATGTAAAACACTTAATACAGTGCCTGACATTTAATGAACACGCTATAAATATACATTGTTGTTAGTATTATTAGTAACAATACTGCTTTCTTTTAGACTTAAAGCATAACCCTTGTAGAAAAATATTCCTTAGTAGTTAATATAAAGTCTATACTAAAGGGAAGTGTAGCCATTTGGACTCTGTGCCCATAAGCCAAGCATGAAAACAATTTTCACAGTTTTGCAGTCACACAGTTCTCACTTTCATTTCTGGACTATGCATTTCTGAAGGACTGAAATTAAACCGATGGTATGTAAAGTAATTTATACAAGGCTTGTAACCTCTGGCTGCAAAATAAAAATAGGCTTTTTTGTCTGTTTAGAAAAAATGAAAAGGGCCTGTCCTTATAGCTTATCTTGCTCTTTGTTCTCATTTGGAGATAAGGACCAATTCCTAGTCAGTTCAGGCTCCCACAACAAATTTTCACAGACTGGGTGGCTTAAACAACAAACATTCATTTCTCACAGTCCTGGAGGCTGGGAGTCCAAGACCAAGGTGCCGGAAGATTCTGTGTCTGGTGAGCACCTTCTCATTGTGTCCCCTCATGGTAGAAAGCAGAGAGGAAAAAAAGCAAGCTCTCTAGTGTGTTTTTATAAGGGCAGGAATCCCAGAGCCCTCATGAGGTAACCACCTCCCAAAGGCCCTACTTCCTAATACCATCACACTGGGGATTAGGATTCCAAAATAAGAATTTGGTGGGGTTGGGCTAGAGAGGCAAAGACATTCAGTCCATAGCAGGATCTACAGAGTTCGGGTCACATAGTTCAGTACTTAAAACATGCTTGCAAGGATCTTTTAAGGATAAAAAGATAAGGTTAAAACACCTTATACTAACACTTAGATCAGGATGTCTGACACCAATCCATAAGTCAAGCAGCCAAAGTTAAGTCTTGAAGAGCATACGCTGAGAACATGTGCCAATACACCACATGGGAATATTAGTTCTTGCAGTGAGAACCGGAGAAGGCAAGAAATCCACCGTACTCTCTGACGACTGGTCTCAAAGCTCAAGAGTTAGGTCAAGGTTAGTGTTGGAACTTGGGAGTCCAGCATCCAGAGAGCTGGTTTCAGTTGAATTCAAGGGAATGGATGAGTTAGCTCAAAGATAACAGTGTAATATGAGAAGTGAAAGTAGCTAAGAACAAAATCTAAGACGTTCAGCTGAAAGGTCAGAAGGAAGGCAACTGAGAGGTTATCAGAGAAGGCGAACCTTGAAGGAGCAGTATTCTGGAAGAGAACCAGGATGAGATCCGCGGAGAATAAATGAAACGCAGACCAAAAGGAGGCTCCTGAATTTGGCAATCTAAAGATCAGAAGTGAGAAAGTGGTTTCAGCAAAGCGCCAGCGATGGAAATCAATTGCTGAGAATGAAGGTGCACGAGAGGGTGTGAGTGGATGTATGTGGGTCAGGGTGTAGGTGGAGGGATTCCGAGACGTGGAGGTGCTATAGAAATGGTGTTTTTTTTTTTAAAAAAAAAAATCAGAACCATCACACCTTTTCAGTGAAAATGGGAAATGAGCAATATCTATGCAAAAAGTTACAACTATCCTATTTCTAGACTCTTCCCAGTTAAGAGTTAGTTCTGCAGGACCCCTGTTCCCCCCCAAAATGAAAACTACAGAGATAACAGACACACAAAATCCTACAGGCAAAGAGACAGGACTGGTGGAAGACAAACCCTTAGAAAGAGCAGAATAACAAAGGGAAAAATCCTGACCCAGAGAGAAATATTAATAATACACTTTCTGTGGCCTCTTACATATCTGAAAGAGAATGCAAATGTTAATGGTTTTTGCAATTTCTCGCTACTTTGCCCCAGAGCCAAATCTGGTTCCCACCCTGACCCAAAACATCTGGCCTGTGATCAGTGCTCAAATATCCTGTGTTTTCTGAAGTCTGTGGTGGGTGTGGCGACGGGAGGGGTCACAGGCAGAAGAAGGGATGAGCTAATCAGAACATGCACACAGGAAGGTGAGAGGCCAGGAATGGGCCCCATCACCTGGGGGCCCGCCCCAGTGAGTGGCCTTGGGAGTTGCGTGGACCTCAGCTCCAAACTGTACAGTGCATGCCTGGCGACAATTTTGGTCCACAGTGTATAAAATCAGAACGATAGCTAGGGGCAGAAGAAAAAGGGGAGCAATTTTGGTATGTGTATACAGGCTTTTATATTCGTACATAAATATGATATACAGCCAAATGTGTGCATTGTTTGTGTGTGTGTGTGTGTGTGTGTGTGTGTGTCTTTCTTGAAGGTTTCTAAGAAGTGATTATGATTTTCTCTTAAACTTACATTTCACTGCGCCAAAAAATAAAATACTATCCACACTTTCCTGGGCATTGAGCTGTCCAGCAGTTGATTTCCTGTTTAGCATGACAAACTCCGTATTTATCATACTTGCATATAACAACCACCTCCCACCTGAAAAACATCTTAACATTTATGAGGAGCCACTGGCTGACACCTTATTCTTGCATGACACTTTGCACTCTCTGAAATGCTTTTTTGTATCTGTTATCTTTTTGGATCCTACTACTGGGTCCTGCAGCCATCGGTCACTGCCTGCCTTTTACTGTCGAGGAAACTGGAAGGGAACTGTTAAACTTAGGGGATCAAACTGAGCAGTCCACGAAAGCAGTCACATTACCTTCCTCCCACTCCCTAGTGAGCCGGGACGCAGGAGCCCGGCCTGAATGTCCCTATTCAAAAGCGGAACGTGGAGGTGGGACCTCGGACGACTGGTACAGCAGCCAGTTTGGGCTGCAGAGTGAGTGAGCTCACTTTTGGAAGAGCCGAGCTTCCAGTGACAGAGGATAACTATGTATGCATAGACGGCTGTGCCGAGAAATGGCCAGGGTGGGCGTGGAGACAGGAAATTGGATGAAGGCGACAGGTCAGGCGAAGGTGGGGCGTTGGCGGGCGTCCACACACGGAGGGAGCTGGGAGGGAAGGGCCCACGTGAGGCCGAGGAAAGGGAAGACGGCCTTTGGATGAGCCAAGAACAGCAAGGTCCTGGGAGAACCAGGGACACAGCCTCGAGGAAGGAAGGGAGGCCCCGTGTCAGGTGAAAGCTGTGCTTCAGTGTGACAGTGGCTCCCGAAAACCTTCTGTTCATTGTCTTTGCTGCTAAGTGGTGGTTTTAAGTGCAGACTCTGGAAAGTTGCTTATTCCTATGGAATGACTGCATGAATGACCTCATCAACTAGAACAGCCCCTCCCCTACCCCCACGACTCAGAGGAACCTTCCTGTCGCCTCCCTGTCCTCTGACCCCTCTGCACCTCCACACGGGACGCTGGTCCTCCTCTGCGTCCGCGTACACGTGATGTCCCCCCCTTAATCCTGTGTGCTGCCCATGGGTCGAGATGCCTGGCGGACAGGCGTCCCCCAGCTATTGGAGACACGATGGCATGAGTGTCTCCCTTCTGCTTACTTCGAGTTTGATTTTCCTCTCTGGGCTTGACTCCATACTTCCCATTGTCTGGAAAGATATATTTTCAGGCTGAGCAGTGATCGGCAAACGTTTTTATATGGGGCTTGGCATTTAATGTCCGGAAAAGTTGTGAAATCGATTAGCTGCAGATAAAGACGGACAGATGGAAATATCTGGTGCTCTTCTGCACGTGTGTTATGTGCATAATGAGATCGTTGCTTGTTGTGCAGCACTCGAGCTCTGTTTTCCCAGAGTTTGGGAAGAGGACTGCCTTTTGTTCTGGAGCATGAGCACTCCATGCGTGGAAATGCCACCTCCTGACCGAGAAGCGGACCGGGTGGGAATGGGGAATAATGTATCCGCGTTGAGTTTTCAGGCACTTTTCCTAAAGGCTTACCAGATCTCTGGAGAATGTAGATTTCAGTATCAAACAATGACACAGCTGCCACTGACTCTATTTCATCATGTCGTATGTATGGTGGAGAAGGGTAGAGAAAAATAAAATTAAAAGAGATGGGAGAAGGGGAAGGGAACTGGGCTCCTGAAAAGCAATTGTTAAACTTACAGGATCAAACTTAGCTTTAAATGCAAGTGGACATTTTATTAATTTCCTTATATTTTCCAGTGAAGGGAGACTCAAAAGGATGGCCTGATTGGTTATATTCAAAATAATGAAATGATTTTCCTACATACCTCTGAGTTATATTACTCTTGTAACCTGTTTTGTGCTGCACATGTAGCCTTTAGATTCCCAGATGGGCTCCCACATGTGATTAAAAATATCCATTTCCTTCCCCTTCTTCCATCTCTGTTAATACATTGAACTTGCTTTATTGCTTTCTAGCATTCAATGCTACCACTGATAAGTTGTAGGTCATTCTGGCTCCTTGATCTTTGTAAATAACCTCTCTCTCTTTTCCTGGAGTCTTTTAGAAGCTTCTATTTTTTCTTTATATTCTGAAATTTTACAAGATATTGCCTAGGTGTTATGTATTTTTTTTTTTCATGTTATATGCTGGCACTCTGGGAAATTCTCCTGTGTCCTTTATTTGATAATTTATCCTCCTGTGTTCTTGGCTTGCTTTCTTTCTGAAATTCCTGTGAGTCAGATATTGGATTTCTTAGATATGTTTGTTCTCATTTCTCTCTAAATCTCTCTCTTTTCTGGATTTTTTTGATTGAAACTTTCAACCCTTCTAATAATTCAACTAATGTGTTTTTTGACTTGCAGGAAGTTTGGTTTATGGTTATTCTTTTTTGTAGTAATCTAACAAATATTCTCTTCTTTTTTTTTCTTTTCTTTTTTTTTATTGGCTACATCTGTGGAATGTTCTTTTCTTATGTATAAAATATTTCCTTGTATTTCTCTGATAATTCTATTTTTTTAAACAATATTTTATCATGAAAATTTTAAACGTATACAAAGGTTAAAGAACTGTACAGTAAATACTAATATACCCATGGCCTATGTCCCACAATTAAATTCTACAATTTTCGTACATTTGTTTCATCACATATCTATCCATCTATCCGACTAATAATTTTTAAAAGATTTTTGTTCCCTGTGCTCTGGATTATCTCAATTTTGTTTCCAAGATCCATTTCTTTTGTTGTTTACCTTTATCTTTTCCCCATCTTCCAGGTTGACCTCATCTGTCTGAGTTCCTAGATTACCTACTCACCTTCAAGGGTAAAACCATAAAAGCCCTGGGCATGCCTATCATGCTTCGAATGGTGATGTGAGGCTGAGATGTGAGCGGTGGGGAGTGGCTGTCAACACAGATGAAGCCTCACTTGCTCGCCTACCGCGCACCTGCTCCTGTGACTCCTAAATTTCACGGAAGACCATACCGGGCTGGATTGTGCCTTGCAGCTGCTGGTCTGAGCACTGAGAGCGTGTCCCCATGGCTACTTATCTAGACTCCAGAATCCAGAGGCTCAAAACCAAAAATATAAGTTCACAGCCAAATCTAGCAAGTATTGAAATTATTACAGAAGCGGCAGTTTTATGACCATAAAACATCTACAGAGATGGCAGCTGACCTGTCTGGCCAACGGGTCAGGGTGAGAATGTCTAGCCACGAGAGTGGCAAGACTCACCAGTCCGTCCAAAAGCACAGCTGGATTCAAACTGGATTCAAACCATGCCGTTGAGAATGCAACAAGTAAAACGACTTGGTTTATTTTGTCTCACACATGGCCTAAGCCCTCACCCAGTCTCAGAGGATAGAGGGCTTTAATATCTTAAAGCACAGAGAGAGAAAATCCAAGCCCTTCCAAGAAGGAGTTTGGGCGTGCTAGAGGAAGACAAAGTGGACGCCAAGGCAAGGTAAAGTCACGGGAATTTACCACAGGACTTTCTTTATAAGGAGACCAACTTCATTTAGATAGGTAGCATTGAATCGCAGGCACCCCAAAAGAAAGAGAGAGACGCGATGGAACCGACAACACACTCTTTATAAAGACATTTTTCTAAGTGATTAAACCACACCCTTTCTTATCAAAGGCCCAAAGAAAGAAGCCGCCTCCTGTAGTGTTTAGCTGGCTCCAGCCGGGCCATTCCTATCTAGCCATGACACACACCAAGGTCAAAATTTTCTCACAATAGCAAAGTAATTCTTTTTTAACCCCCAAAGCCAAAGAGACCAAGTAATAAAATACAAAAGAGAGCAGAGTTTTATATCTGAGAGGAATCCGTCTGTGACTCCTAAGACTTCATAAGGAAAACAGAAGACCCCCAAAAGAAGGATGAGCAGTGCCCTTTTTTCTGAGTTCCTTAGGGGTCTGAGTCATTAGAGAAATCCTCTAGGTTTTTCTTTCTTTTTTTCGGGTATTACCAAAGACGTACAAGAGGCAGGAGGAGGGAGGAGTAAAAGTAAATGGAGCAGACTTTAGCTGGGACAAACAGCTGACACTGTAGAGGAGCTTTTGAACAAAAGAAAAAGTTTAACATTTGGAGCAATTCCTAAACTAATTGGGCAGAAAAAAAAAACAACTATCTTAGGAGCAGAGATGGGAGGAGACGTAGGAAAGGAGGAAAGAATTAAGTCTATTGCGCATGTGCCATTTTCCCCTCCTCTTTATGGAGTCTCTTTTTAGCCCTCATTCAGGGAGGCTAAGGGAAACTCTTGATCCCATCTGCAAGCCTGGAAACACCAATTACAGAATGATCTTCCTTGTTTTGGAAGGCTTGGTAGCCTCTTTGTTTTAATTGAGCACGCAGATGAACTAGAGATCTCCTAAGATTTTTTTTTTATTGTGGCCAGCAAAGCTTTAAATCATCCAAGGTCAGCTAGCTCTCTCTAGGATCCGAAAAAATTTACAGGAATGTTTTTCAATAGTTTTTAAACATGTTAGCTATTGTAGTCTCTGATGGCAGCGGATTAAAGACTATCTCCTTAGAACTAAGGTTTTCCCTGCCTGCATTTGCCTTAGGAAAGTGTCCCTCCTCTGTGCTTAGCGTGAGCGTCCTCACCAAACGTTATGGACCAGCCGAGTCTGACTAGATGCCCCCAAGCCCAGGACCAACAAAAATTTCCTCTTGGGTCTGGAATGGAGAAAACTGGGGAAGCCAGGGTGGTGCAGAATGGAGACAACCAGAACTGGGGAGAAATGAAAGCAAGGGGTGGAGAGAAATAAAGTCTCTGAGATCTCCATCCTACAAGAGGGAGATCTTGGATCCACGGGGAGTTCCTCCCAGAGAAGTTGGGGAGACACCTTGAGCTATTGATGGGTTGTGCAAATGTCAGGATATTGAGCTCTGATCGCACTGCAGGAAAGAAACCAGGGGTCTCCCTGGGCCCCTTGTGGTTACCAATTTGTTGACTTAAAAAAAAAAAATTAAAAAATAAGGAGGTTTATAATTTGGAAAAGGAGAGATTTTTTTTTTTGCAAAGGGTTTACAGGCCACTCAGGCAGGCTGGGCGGGACACAGGGCTGCCGGCCCCAAGCCGGGGACCTGTGTTGCAAGGGAGGGACGAGGGAGGCAGGATTGTGTGCTCAGTGGTTGGCTAAACGCACACATTTAACAAGCCCAGGGAGGAGCGACCAGAGAACCATGCACCTGCACGCCGGGGCTTCCTGCCCTGTTGGGGGTCCCTGTTTACAAATAGGCATCCGCTATGTAGAAAAGGTGAAAAAAGGACACAGAACCCCTCTCAGGGCACGTTCTGTAGACTGTAAAAGCCACTGTGCAGTTGGAAGTCCTCTGTCAGGAAAGGGTGCTGGTCTGGCCCCCAGGAGATAGAGCCTGGTGGCCATCAGCAAGGGAGCCGGAGATGATGCATGTTTGGCCTCCCATCCCATCGTGGCTGGGAACTCGGTTTAAGGTTTCTCATTGGCAAATGAGTGTCTCATATTTCTAAAACATACTGTATATACTGAAGAGATGTTTAAAAAAAATCTTTAGTTCTTTCCTAACCTTTAGATATAATCTGTGCTCTTTCAGTGTCAGGAGGTTAGGCTAAATGAAGCCATTCTAGCTGCGAGAAAGTAACAGTGGAAATTTTATTAAATATCTTCATTTCAGAAATGTTTAGTGAAGAACCAAACCTACTCTAACTGGGATTCTTTGGAGTTAGAAAATACAGAAAAAACTGAGTAAAATATGTGAAGAGTTCTGGTTTTTGATGGTTTCTCAAATCTTTTCCCCTGTGAACTCTTGTTTCAGAGACGCATTTCAAACCTTTTTATTGCAATGACAGAGTAGTTGCCCTATATTCACTTAAAACTGTGTGGTAAAGTTTCTTCTGCTTTTTCTAACGTTTTACCAGATTTTTATTAGTGACAACGGCATGATTTTGAAAGTGCACTCTGGCCTTTGATCATCAAATCATGGCTCTTTGTAGAGAGTGCTAGAGAGAGGTGCTCAAAGTCTTTAGGTGGATTAACATCTAATTAAGAGAAAGAGGGTTGCCTTCCCCCACCGAAACTTTCTGGGGAGGGGGCCGCACAGCCACACCCTAGCTGTCCCTTCCAAAGCCCCCCCCAGAGCCCAAGTCTTCTTTGTGTGCGACATTCCTGCCTCTTTGACAGGAAGACCACTGCTTCTCACTAAGGTCTTCGTGGACATGGGGAATGTCTAATCAGCTTATCTGCTCTGCCAACCCTTCACACAATAGAAAAGGAATTTAAATCCCTCCTACAAAATTAACTCAAAAGTGTGCTGATCTTAAACTGTTTGGCCAGTGCCAGATATCACAGGAGGAGATCTCGTCAGTATTTTCGTTCTTTTTCATTAAAGCCTGGTATCATTTTGGTCTGTCTTGTGCGTCAGATCACTTGGTGAGTTTGCATTCACTTACATGGCATTTTTCATTCTCTACCAACTCCAGCACTTCTACTACCCTTATTTTTCCCTAAAAGTGCCATTTTACACTTGTTTCTATTGAATTTCATTTTATTTTTATAGACTATATATATATATATATATATATTTTTTTTTTAATAGTTGCTAGTGCCTTTGCCCACGCTGTTCCACACCAGCACTCTAAGTTCCAGCTACGACAAATGACTGACATTCCTGTGAACCTGTCATGCCTTTTCATGCCTTCACACCGGAAGCATTGGTACATCCTCTTCCTCTTTTCTACCTGGGTACTCGTGCATGTCATTTAAGGCAAACCTCAAGTGTCACTGTATTTAGGAGGCCTTAACCCAGTCTGAGTCAAGTGCTACCCCTTTGTGCCCCACCTGGACCGCAGGGATCCTCTTGTTGTACCCTTTGTTGGTCTATGAGTCCCTTTCTGTCACCTGGGAGGACTGTGCTAACCATCTCTTTGTGGGCAGCCACTGTGATCTATTCCCGTCTCTGCTCCAACTCCTACACCCTGATTACACAGTTAGGTGTTCAAAAATGTTCGTGGAAGGGAACTAAGAGAATTTTAAGACGTATTGCCGCTGTTCAGAGCATTGCAATTTATATACATTTGATGTCACTTACAAAGGACACATCCTGAGGTCCTTCATTCGGTTGATGCCGGAAACGAAAGAAATAATATCGGATATTTGCCGAACACTAACTACATGCCAGATACAATTCCAAGACCTTAAAACATCGATGCATCTGAGCTTTACGACAACCCGTAGGGGTAGGTACTGTTGTCATTCGCATCACAGATGAGGAGAGAGACGCGCAGGAGGATCAAGACACTTGCCCCTACCTGGCTGCAGTCGAGTCTGCAGGGTTTCTTCCCTGTGAAGAAGGTCTTCTCTTTCCCCGGTTCCATGCTGTTCTCTTTGAAAGCTAGGCACCATGTGCAGCTCACGCTTACAGAGCAGAGAGGCATGCTTCCCCTACGTTTGCTATTAAGTTTCTGGCTTTGAATGTTCTCACAGAGCATGGCCTTGGTTCACTGCCTCCTCACCACTTCGTCATTCTAAATATAGGTCTAACCAGACGTCCTGTCTCAGCTGTGCCTTCCTCCCCCTGCCCCCTCGGCAGCTCATCTCATCCACGTCAACGTCTGCTCTGTCTTCTCCTCCCTGCCAGGGGCTCCACCTTAGCCTTGGGGCTGGGCCTGAATATCTTTGCCCAGAAACCTGCAAGCATGTGACCGTTCAACCTTCCAAAAACAGAACTCTTCCTTTTCTTCCCTTCTGCATTTCTACTCATAGCTTCTTTTTTGTTTTAATTTTTTTTTTATTTTTGTCAGCATATTATGGGTGTACAGATGTTAAGGTTACGTATATTGCCGTTGTCCCCCCTTCCCCCTTGAGCTTCAAGCGTGTCCATCCCCCAGTTGGTGCACATCGCACTCATTATGGACGTAAATACCCGTCCCCTACTCCCCCTCCCACCTGTCCGACGCCTGATAAATGTTATTCCTATATGTCCACTTAGGTGCTGATCAGTTAATACCAATTTGCTGGTGATCTACTCATAGCTTCTTATTGCTAAGTCGTCTAGCCATGAAACCTCATAGTGGTATCAAGTCTTTCTTGCTCGTACCTAATTTAGCGCTTATCACATCCTCAAAAATCCTCCATATAAAATCTCTTTCTCAACAATCTCTTCCTTTTTACCCCCATGGTTAACCACAGAGTCAGGGCCTCTTTTTCTCCTATCAAGGTAGTTTCAGCTAGTGACTTATCACGGCCTCTTTCTTGACAGTCTGTGTTATGCCTACTGTCAGGTGATTTACTCCATTAGCTAAAGTTCTAGTATTTTGATGTAAAAATTCTCCAGTGTCTCCTTATCGGTGAATCTCTCCCTTCCTTGCTTCCTCCCTCCCTCCCTCCACCCTTCCTTCCTTCCTTCCCTGCATTCTTATTTGCTCCACTACCACCCCCAACGGAAGGACAGGCGTTTTACTCAAAACTAATGGGGTAGAGAGAAAGATTGTTAAAATGTGCCTCCTGTCAACCAAGGTGCAGACAGAGTCTTCTAGGTAAGTCACCTAGTCACTTCTAGGTAAGTGCTAGGAAAGTCACCAAACATTCTAGCCCTCACCTCCAAATACTTCCATCCTCTGCTTGTTGTTACCAACATGTATTGTATCATAGACACTGCTTTCAAACAGATGAGTTGATCTAGCATGCTCTCTGAGACAACCCCATTAGAAACACATGCACACACACATACACACACACACACAAATGTTATCTCTCTTTGAATTCATGTAGTGCTGTGTTTATTTTCATGCACGGGGCTTTCTTTACTAAAGTATAGCCCTTTGTGTACACGTCTTTTATCCTTTGCCAGACTGGGCGGTTTATCCAGGCAAGCGCCATGTCTTGGTCATCTCTTGTAATCAACCTTAGTGTCTGCAGAGTGAACGCCTGGCAAATTATTTATTTATTATTTATTTAGTTTTTTAGTTATTTTTGGAGCCAGGGTCTCGCTCCATCGCCCAGGCTGGAGTGCAGTGGTGTCATGATTAACTCACTGCAACCTCAAACTCCTAGGTTCAAGCAATCCTCCCGCCTCAGCCTCCCAAGTAGCTGGCACACCAACACGCCCAGCTAATTTTTCTAGAGATGGGGTCTTGCTATGTTGCTCAGGTTGGTCTCAAACTCCTGGCCTCAAGTGATCTTCCTGCCTTGGCCTCCCAAAGTGCTATGATTATAGATGTGAGCCACTGCATGCCCAGCCTCAGTAAACCATTTTGACAGATTACTTTGGTTTGCATTATACTGAAAAGTCCTTGGTTGGTCTGAGTGCAGTGGTGTTTACAACTAATAGATCACAACCAGTTACAGATTCCTTTGTTCCTTCTCCACTTCACTGCTTCACTTGACCAGCCTTTAAATAAACAAAAGAAAAGGTAAAAAAAAAAAAAAAAAAAAAAAGAAAAGTCCTTGGGATGAAAACCAATGCCTAGATAAATACTGTGAATATTGCCTTGGGCTGTACACAACAGTATCAAGAATGGATTATAATTTGTATCCAATTGAGTACACATCAAATCATTATCTCTCTAACATATAAGTATTGTTAGAAATTAGTTTCTTTTATAGTTAGAAAAAAATATTAGTGATAAGAACCAAAGCAAAACACATAACCCAGATATACACTTACGTAGCATTTATTTCAAATGCTTTTTTTTCATTCAAATGCTTTTCATTCAAATGCTTTTTTTTATTTCAAATGCTTATGTAGCATTTATTTCAAATGATTTTTAAATCTCTTTGTCAGCCAAGATATTTAAACACTTTCTAATATTTATTTGTGTAAAATAATCATGGTTTTAGATTTGGACGTCTAAGCAATTTTTCTTTTATGCACTTTCTAGAATTTATTTTTGACATAATATTCAATTTTGAATAATAACATTTAAAATCGACCCTGAGGTAAAAGCTGCAGGACAACATAAAAAATGAAGTCACTTTTAGTACGTTTCCCGTTGGCAAATTACTGTGTTTTTTCTGCCACCAGGCTTCATCTAATGGTGTGACCTTTACCACGCTAATAGACAGCAAACAAAAATCTGCCAAATGGTGATAAAATACAGGTATTAAATATAAAACAAATTAAGCCACGGAGACTTATAAAGGTCAAATGCATGGAAAGAATTAAGTTGAAACAGTGATTTGTGTTTGACACACGTTGTACCAGGTTTTCCCCAAGGTTATTTTTGACTCTTAAGGCTTAATAACTGTACTAGAACATGTAATTTCTTTTTTTAAAAAGTAACACTATAGTAGTGTTGACTACTGTTTGTTTGGGGTCAAATGTTGGTTTATTCCACAACTCTTTATTGTGCACGTACTATGTGCCAGGCCTCAGCCATGGCCACGGATCTCTTACATCTTATGGTTTCACAGGAGACCCAGATAAACCTT
Source organism: Mirza zaza (assembly GCA_008750895.1). Classification (NCBI taxonomy): domain Eukaryota; kingdom Metazoa; phylum Chordata; class Mammalia; order Primates; family Cheirogaleidae; genus Mirza; species Mirza zaza. The sequence goes on along the minus strand of VSMD01028068.1, from coordinate 41,353 downwards.
CAAGTCTTCACACTCCAAGGTCAGGCTGTGGAAGGGGAAACGCACACGGAACTTGTGTTAACCCCCCAGACTGCTGCATTGAGCCCCGAAGATGAGGTGGAGCTCGCTGGGCATGAGCGTGGGAAGAGTGTTGCATACGTAAAGCACACAGAGGGTGCTTCGGTACAGAGGAGACGGAACCGTGTGTGTTCTGAAATGGAACCGAGTTCATTATGGAGGGAGAGTTAAGTTAGAGAGAGCAGAGGACTATAAATTGGTGGTTCCCAATCAGGGGAGATTTTGGTCTTCAGGGGACATTTGTCACTGTCTGGATGCATTTTTTTAAATTTATTTTTATTTTAGTGTATTATGGGGGTACAAGTGTTAAGGTTACATATATTGCCCATGCCCCCTGCCCCCTCGAGTAAGAGCTTCAAGTGTGTCCATCCCTCAAATGTTGCACATCTCACTCGTTTGGTTGTATACACCCACCCCCTTGGATGCATTTTTGGTTGGTACGGCAGATGGAGGGGCATGCTACTGGCCTCTAGCAGCCTCTGGTAAAGGCCATGGTAGCCACCAAACACCCCACAACGCACAGGACAGCACCCACGAAGCAAAGAATCACCCAGCTCCCAACGTCAGCCGTGTTTGGGCTGAGAAACCCCGTTGCAGATAAACCTCTAGACTTAAACTGAGGTGAGAGCACAAAGCTAATGAAGGAATTTGGGATCTATTTTGGGAGTTTGGGGGCACTGCTGAAGGATTTTAAGCACATGTTGTTTGTCACTCTGAGAATCACTCTAGTATTATGGCTGAAACTAGATATTTAAAAATCTATACTAAGTCTCACTCACATGATCCCATAATTGTGCTCACTATGAATTACATCTCCCTGTCTTACAAAGGTGGAAAGAGCATCAATGTGGAAAGCTTGCTAAAAGTTTGAAAACATGGCCGGGCGTGGTGGCTCACACCTGTAATCCCAGCACTCTGGGAGGCCGAGGCGGGCTGATTGCTCAAGGTCAGGAGTTCAAGACCAGCCTGAGCAAGAGTGAGATCCTGTCTCTACTAAAAATAGAAAGAAATTAATTGGCCAACTAAAAGTTTGAAAACATGGCTTAATTCTTTGGTCTTCGCCTGTCACAATATAATTTTTTAAAAATTTTACTGGACTCTCTCCTACTACGGAGAGTTAAACTTGAGAGTCTATGTCACAAGTTTCAAGCACTTCTGGAGATCAATAGAAAATATACTGGGCCAAGATACGGTCTAAACTGGAAATAAAAACGCTTGTACATGCAGAGCAAAGAGTTTCTTAATTTTTTTTTTTTTAAAGTTTGGTTTAATCTAGACTCTTTTGAATATCTGATGACATTGATGGCCTTTTTAATTTTAGAATTAGACACTTACACCCTCAAATGTTTAATTTCAGGGGTGAGGCCCAAAGGAGATGTAGTGGTTTCTCACTTGATGCTGATGTTCTCAGAAGTATCTAATGGCTGGATTTATAGCAACAAATATTTGCCAAAGAAAATATACCATAATTTAGACTCATCCAGAGAAGGTCTAGCATTTTTAATCAATGAGGAACTCTTTCCAAAAATGCTCACTAAGATATCATTTGTGTCTTCCTGTAAACTGTAAGTAATATTGCATCACAGTAAAAAAAAAGAAAAAACTCTACGGAAATGAGCAATTTTTTTATGATCCATAATGAAGACAATATGTTGCTCTGGTTACAATAACCTCTGTGATGGACAATTCTGTAAACCATGTGCTTTCTGCCGATTCCTTTCCATTTGATCATTGCTTTCCTCTAAAAATAGTGATTGACTATAGGCTCAGTGCCTTGTAAATAGGAACAAAGCTTGAATTTATTTGGGCCTTAGTTCATCATAGTTTTATTTCTTCTACAATCGAGTACCAAACTTTCAATTTCGTTTACCCTCTTTCACTACAGATGTTCCAATTATCTTAGTCATGACAGAACTGGCTCCAAACACCCACACCGTCTTACACACACACACACACACACACACACACAAACACACACATACAAACATACACACACACACATACCCCTCTTCAGTTCTTTGCAGGAAATAAGGCATGCTTATTTAGAGGTTACTATCTCTTTTGGTGCCATCACCATAAAACAAAGCACTTTCTACTTCTCGATTGGCAAGAGTGCTCCATCATTTTTCTCACTTCCTAGTTTTGCTCAGAGAATGTGAGTGTTGGCTTTGTCGCCAATTCTTGCTGTGATGTCTAGTAATCTGAACCAATTCAACCAGATTCCATTCATTATAACAATTCAAGTGTCCCTGGATATTCTTTATATTGGGATTTTATATACTCTGTAAATACTAGGCAGATGTCAACATCTGGCCAGAATCAAAATATCAGCTGGCGCTGCAGTTCTTGCCTGGGACTCGGGGTCCTCTTACCGGCTCAGTGGTTGTTTCCAGAACTCTTTTTTCTCAAGCTTTTCATGTGCCCAGCTCCACCTTCAGGCCAGAAAGGGCAGAGAGAGCCCTCTCATGCCTCCTGTCTCTCTGACTTGACATTCCGCTCCATTTCTCGGGACTCCAGCTGGAAGAAGCTCCCTGCTTTTAAGGGCTCCGGTGACTAGATTGAGTCCACCTGCATAACCCAGGCTCTTCTATTTCAGGTCTGTAGCCTGAATTACTTCCGTAAACTCCCTGTGCCTTGTAACGATATGCTCACAGGTTCCCAGGATTAGAGTGTGGGCATCTTTGGGAGGGTGGGGGGCAGTCTTCCCACCACAGAGACTCACAGGTAAAGTGGCATGGACATTCAAAGAGAGAGAGAGAGAGAGAAAGGAAGAGAAGGATCAGTTATAATTAGAACTATCATGGAAGAACTATCTGATTAGAAGTATTAGAGGTGGGACCATTTTAGCTGGGTCTTGAGGTATAGACAGAATTTTGATTGGTGGAGATGGATATTTTGGATGAAGAGAATGGAGTGTTTGGAGTTTAGAAGAAATGGTGAGTAGTCAGATTTGGGGTAGGAAGGATGAAAAAGTAGGTCGGTGACAAGACGAAGAGGAACTTAAATTATCAGTCAACAGTTTACTCTTACTGGGCATATAACCTATGCCTTAAAGACATTCAATAAAAATAAATATTATAATTAAAAATTAAACAAAAACATTCTTTAGCTGCTACAAGTGGATTCTGACACAAGTCTGTTTGCAATAGTTGGATAAATTTATCAGCAGGAGGTATAATGTTACTGGTTTGATGTGGATTGTGGGAAAGGTCTAAAAATTGATGAAGCCAAATACAGAATTGGTACCTCTTAGCAATTCCTGCATAAGGACTTCCCACTAATATCTGATATTTTCTATGAAGTGACGCCTCAGATTTTATAGATGTTTGCAATCAAACATCATTATAAAATCCTGTTTCTACCACAAACATGAATGACTTGACTTTTTCCCCCTTGATTCATGAAAATGATTAAGCATATTATGATTTGAGCATCTAAAGACTTAAAAATACAAAAGAAATTATAGAAGAAAAAATCCTGTTTGCAGTAGCAACAGAAAGGATAAAAGGAAATAAACTAAATAAGAAATATGCAAGACTTACATGAAAGAAACCTTTAAAAACTATCAATGAGTACAACAAAGACTTGAACTATTAGAAAGATATCAATTCTTCCTATGTCAATTTAAAATTTAATATGTTATGATACCAATAAAAATACCAACTTTTCTTCTTTTTTTTAAAACTGGACAAACTAAACATAAAATTCACACAGAAAAATAAGCAAGAATATCGAAAAAATAAAAATTCTAACAAAGAAAAGCTAAGCAGTGGCACTACCCCTATCATACAGTAAATTATACCCTAATGTTTCAATATTTTAAACACTAGGACAGCAGCTCAAGTCTAGCCAGAGAAATCAACAGAGTAGGATAATCCAGAAATAGATCCAAATGCATGCCAAATTATAGCAAATAATCTGCCATGTTAGGACAGTGCAAAAAATATGTTTTAGTGAATAAATGTTACTGGGACTACTGGTTGGCTACCTAAAAAAAAAAAAAAACTGTATCTATACCTTATACTGATCTATAGGAACAGGATAAGCTCCAAGTAGAACAAAAATATCAATGTGTTAATAAAAATTGAACTCATGAAAGCACTAGAATGAATGAGAAAACTCCTTTATGATCCTGGAATATCAGAAGGCATAAGAGAAAAGGTATATTTGATAACATTAAAAATCTATCTATGGCTAAAAACAACGTAAACTAAGTCAAAATATGTTATTAATAATACATTGATAAAAATATTTACAGCAATATTTGAAATAGCAAAAAGATTGGAAACAATTTAAATGCCATCTGTAGGGACCAGTTAATAAATCATGTTTGAGCCATACAACAGAATACTATGCTGCTTAAAAAAAAATAAGGAAGATCTGCATACATTTATACAGAAAGAACTCTAAGTTATATTATGAAGTGAAAAAAGCCAAGTGCAAAACATTGCTTTAGTATGCTAGCTGATATATAAAAGGAAGTAATTAAGGACATACATTTAATATTATATTTGCTTGTATATGGACAAGGAAACTTTGCTAGGTAAGAAACCAACAATAGTGCTTATCTGGAGGTTGGGAAAGTCGTTGGAGATGGTCACAGGTGAGAGTAAGATTTTTATCTCAATCTTTTATATTACTGATTCGAAAATTTCAATAAAAAAACCTAGTAATACCTTGCCTTTTCTAGGCAGCCCTGGATTCATTCTGTTACTTCTTATTTTAAGTTATCATAAGGGAGTGAGAAAGGATGGCCTTGTTAGTAAACTAGTTAACAGAGAAAGATCAATTATCCAACAGAAAGTAAGAGGAATGCACTCACAGCACAGCTGCCCTTTTGTTACTTTGATTAAACACCTGGGACTCAACCTATTGTCCTTAAGAGTAACCACCTGCAGTGTCTCAAAGCCAGCCCTAAGCAGACAGCAGGGGGTGAGCTCTCTGCTCCAGCTCTGGCCAGACCACATTGCAAGGATCCTGATGAGCTGGCCTTCCAGAGGAAAAAATAAACAAACAAGCAGATGCAGCAACTTCACAGCCGTTTTTTTCCTATCAATTGGCAGCAATCACTTTTTTTTTTTTATTTCTCTCTGCATCCTTAATAAAACCCCCAATTCCCTACCCTCACTGCTAACGCTTCTTTCTTGCTTTTAGTGTCATGCCCTTCTAACTCTTTTGAGAAGTAAAATAAACTTTCTGTCTTTAAAACTATTCTAATCTTTGTGTCAAGAAATCTTTCTCCATCCACGTACGAATTCACACCCTAGCAGAGTGTGTGCCATCCACACAATCCTTTCAAGGTCTCGGAATTCTATGGCATCAACTTAAAAGGTAATATGGACCCAGAATGTGGTCCCACGTGGTGCTAACATTCAAAAGGGCTTAAGCGATACTCAGTTTGACAAGGGTACAGTCCTTTTGGGTTTTGGTCTTCTGCAGCTCTCATGGCCATTTCTGAATAGTCAGTCACATCCCTGTGGCTCTCTGAATCCAGCCACTGGGGTTTAAAATAGAATTCCAGGGATCTGGGGAGCCAGGGTTTGGGTTTTGGGGCCAGGCATGGAGCAAGTCAATCCATGACTAGGATGCAGAGTTAGCAAGCGTAAGGGATATACTGCCCAAACATTGGCCAGGGTCCCCACTCTGAATTTCTTTCTCTCTTTCTCTGGCCTCAGTGAATCTACCCTGACTCATTGCCTCTCCAAAGCCCTATGAGTCCCGGCATGAGTAGACTCAAAGGAGAGAAATAGGGAGAAAACTGGACAGAGAGGCAGAAAATTGCCATTTTCAGGTGCTACGTATATAAGTTTGTATTTTTGGTTAGTAAGATGTTTTGGAGAAACTGCCTAATATTTCCGTTTAAACCCATTGTTATCTTATGTTTAGGTGTGTCTTTCTTTCAGAAGTTAAATTCTGGGAAAAGAGACCCGGATCCTTCTAAACAGGGCAAGTTCTGACTCTGAACACCAATTATGTGCATACAAAGGGCACACGACAGAAGGAGCAGGCAGGCTTAGAATAAATAAAATTCCATTCCAATTAAACAAGAAAACTTGGAAGCACCTCAGGCAAGCTAAAATTACTGTGATGCCTGTTGATGCTTTAACCTCTCTTCTTCTATTGGATGAGAAGTTACAAAGAAGCAGAAAAGTAAGGCCAGTAACTTGACAAACCAAATAAAGATTTCTTTATTATTTTTTTTAATTTTTTAATATAAAGAGGCTGGCTGAAATCGAGATGAGATTACAATATGAATGGCCGAGGAAGAACAAAATCTACAGTGATTTTGATAACTGACCATAGCGGATAATATTTTAATTCCTTCAAAAAATCTAGAAAACCTGGGGGGAAAAAAAATCAGATTGAAAGAGACTCACTCAAGCTTTGAAAGGAAACCCAAAGTTAAAATAAACAAGGAACATTAAGAACTGAAGATGAGTTTTAAAGAATACCCAGTTTGACCTGGTATCTTCTCTAAGTTTTTCTCAAAAATTGTACATCTTCTTTAAGGAGAGTATTTCCTCATATTTCTGCTTTTTTGTTTAATGGAGAATTCCACTTTAAAGAAAGACTAAGAAAATTTTGCTGAATGCTGTGACTGACTTAATCATGCATATAGGAAGGCTAAGCTATTCAGATTTTGAAAATAATGTTTGCTTTAACATGTCTTAATCTAGATATCACTATGAATAGGATGACAGCATCCTCCCCCAAATAAGGGGTTCAAATAGTGGTCAGAGTATCAGGACAGTATATAGAGGCCACTGGAGTAATAGCATAAACGTGCAAATCTGCAAAATAACCCTGGTAAATATCACACTGTTTTATATATATTGCCTGGAGGACAACACGGAAATTGGCTCTTCAGACAGATGCAATTTTCAAAACTAGAATTGGATCTTAGGTCTTCAGAGCCTAAAAAATCACGAAAAGCAAACAAAACTTAAGGATAATGGCGAAGTATATTTAATGCTTACTTGTGTAACTTAAAAGCTGGTGATTTTTTCTTTGTATAATATTATATTAGCACAGTCATTTTCAGAAGTGTTTAAAAATGGTGGAATTCATTTTTCAAATATTATCTTCTACAGAATGTACATACATAAAGCACACAAAAATAGAATTTTATTGGTTTTAAGCTATTTTATATATTCACATTTCTAACAGTTTTTACTTGTTTATAAAACCAGAGAAAACAGACTGTCATGACAAATTGATAATTTGAAAGCAAGAGTTATTATCACAGTAGTTATGACAGTTGCAGTCTTTTGTCAGCTTCAACACTCGATTAATTTTTGTATTTTGCTTTGTTTGCACAATAGGGAGAAAATCTTAATTCATTAAGTAGGCATAAATAGCAGCTTTCTAACCTACTCAATTTGCATTCTTGGGGTACTGGACAATTAAAAATTGATCTTGAAACACTACAAAGGATGATAGGTTGCTTTTCTACATTTATTGATCATCGTTTCCAACTATTGTCCACATAACTGAGCAGTGTTCAAAGTTCAGAGAAGTTGGTAAAAAGATATAATCAAGTTTTTGGCAGAAAACACTTTTAAAATTTATCTTGTAATGTAATGTGATATTTTGTGTCCTTGTTTTAAAAAATCTTTTGTATACTTCAATGCTTGTCTCTAGCATATGCTCATTTAAAGTTTCAAAATAGTAAAATGGATTTTGTTTTGCATGTTAAGCCCAAAAATTGGTTTCATTACTAAGGATGGTATGATTGAAACCTTAATAGACTAATGAATCTTATTTACATTGTAAAAATTATTGGTGAGACAGAAAAGCTGGTGAAAAATGTATAATCTATTATAGCAGAAGTTTGTACTCCTCAATAATAAAAAAGTGTGCAAAGCCATATATATTTTAAGAAATTAATATTTTATTTATAAGAGATTCAACTATATGGAAAGACATGTTAAAGCAAACATTATTTTGAAATTTGTACCTAAATGATTCATCTACCAGCACAAGATCAGGCATTAATATGCTCTCTAATGTGTTAAAATTTGATAGTTACCATTTTTGAACAAGTGGGTTTGTGTGTGTGTTACAATTTAAATCATATCTGAAAATGTATGAAGTAATGTTTGAATTAAACAAAAGTGGGACTCCTGAAGCACATTTTGAAATATCTTTTAAGATATCTCAATAGTAGAGTCAGAGTTTTGGGACTTAGGGTTGCAAACAATTAGCACAAGCCTAAAATCCTGAGCTTTCAAGTTGGTGTATAAATCCCATAAACCTCTTAATCACTCCTAGAGCAAGCTTTCATCTAATTTTCCCAAGAGAGAGTTATCAAAGCAGTTCTTGGAGTTGAATTAGGGCATGTGGGAGCTCTTCAGAGGATGGGTTTCATATACTTCTAATAAATCGATACGAATCCCAAGCTTGTCTAATTATCATGATTGTATTAAATTTATTTCTTCAGAATGCTGTGCCATGACATTATGTCTTCATACTGTGATTGCATAAAAGGTCGAATTTCTTTTCTACAAAATGTAAAGCTAAACTTTCTATAAGTTAATAATAGAGCATTTTATAAAACTGTCTCAGTAAATTTTTCTGGTTCACCCTTCCATTAATTTTATCCTTTGTCTGTATCAACTAAAGGTATTTTATTTAAGATATCATGAACAGTAATTAACTATTGATGAAGATACAATACCTTAACTTTTCTCAGAAGGCTGGTAGCCTAGTCAGAAGCATAAAAATTATTAATGTATTCTTTACATTACTGACGACTTAGGCAAATAACCAGGCTCTATAATTACAGCCTAATTACCACTTTCACTTTCTGTGTCAATTTCATGAAATGAAATCTATTAAAAATACATTGTCTTCATATCTTAGTTTGTTCTCCTTCCTCTTATTCTACTTCAGAAAAGTGATGAACTCTAGTTGGCAACTCCTTTCCAAAAGTAGGCAGTGTAAAACTAGTCAGTTTCTTCTACAGCAGTCATGGCAATGATTTTAGCCATTCTTAAGTCTTGACCTTTCCTCACAGTTTCCTCATTAGGATAATTTTTCAAGCCCTCTGTGAAAGCTAATATCACAGCTCTGACTTTCCTTAATTATGGGCTCGTTGTGATGCTGTATTTGCATTCTCCCCTCTTCTTCCTGTTTTGACCCTGTTACATAAATCTGTGAAAGTACTAAGTGGCATAAATCATTTAAAAAAAAATTTTTTTTATTTCATTGTGATAAAAATACTTAATATGAGATCTATCCTTTTAACAATATTTTAAGTGCACAATAGTAGTTGACAATAGGCACAATGTTGTATTCTTTTTGCCTCTGTGTTGTAACGACCAAGCAAGGCTGCGGAAGGGTATGGCACCAGGGGGCCTGGGGGGTAGGGTCGTGGGAAGGGAAAGAAGACGTCAGGAGAGGGTGGATCAGGGGACTGGCGAGCTGAGGTGTGAGGGTAACATACTGCAGTATCTCTGAACAGTTTGCTGGACAGCCAGATGTGGTCAGTCAACCTTAGTCTTCTTGCTTTGCTATATCTTAGCTGGATTGAAAGAGCTTATAAAATACCTATTAAGTAAACCCATCCACATACCCAGGACATGGGAAAAAGCCATGTTAGCAGATTCCTGGTACTGCAGAAACCCCATTTTCCACCAATGCACAATTAAAAGTCTCTGCCATATAGCTGATTCTTGCCTAGTGCTGTCGTAGTAAGGGATTAGAAGAGGTTCCATTAATCCAAGTAGGAAAAACTGAAATAATTATTCTTGTTTTTGGAATGTATATATGCATAGATACTTGAGTGTGACCTTCATTCTAGAAATTCACATTGCTTAAAAAACAATAAAGCCACATTAAACTGAATATGAACAACCAAAAAAGGGGATGAATAGTTAATTCATAGACGAGCAATGCCAAATAAACATATTCAAACGATGCTCAACCTCACTAGAAATTTGGGAAATGCAAAATAAAACAACAGTGACAACATCTCATACTCCAAAATTTTGAAGTCTATTAATACCACGTGTCATCGTGTGGAGAAAGAGGGAATTTTTATAAACTTTTGATAGACATATGAACTGGTACAACCATTTGGGAAAGCAATTTAGTGATACTAAAGTTGAAGTAAATTTGTAATCTATCTATTTTCAGTTATATACCTTAACTTTTGTACATATGCATAAGGAGACACTATAAAGATATTCATTACAGCAATGGCAACAACGAGGGGAACAGACACATAAGTGATAAAATTCTATATTGCAGCTACAATGAATAAATATATGCCTGATACATATCCAAATATTATGCCAGGTGAAGAGCAAGTTTCACAATGTCTATAATACAATTTACGTAAAAATACATAAATACAGGCTGTATGCAGTGGCTTATGCTTGTAATCTTAGCACTTTGGGAGGCCGAGGCAGGAGGATCACTTGAGGCCAGGAGTTCAAGACCAGCCTGGGCAAACATAGCAAGACCCTTTTTCTAAAAAAATACAATACTATGATGATACTACTCACTGCACTCTAGCCTGGGAAACAGAGCGAGACTTTGTCCTCCCCCCCAAAAATTAAATACAGTTAATGTAATTAATATATACAAATATGAACAGAAAAGATAGAAACTATCATCAGGATAGCGGTTGCCTTTGGCTAGAGAAGCATGGAGGGACTAGGAAAAGGGGAAGGGGCTTTCACAAGTTTCTGTAATATTTTATTTCTTTAAAAACAGTTGCTGAAGCAAGCATGACAAAACTTAACATCTTTCAATACTGAGTCATGGGTACATGAATATATATCATATTATTTTCTATACTTTTCTGCTTGTTTAAATCATTTCCTAACTATGCAATAAAATGATAGTTGTATATACTAAAAACAAATCAATAATAGCAGTTCGAAACTAAAAATTCATGCTACTTAAAATTTTTAAAATTATTTCCCAAAATAACAATTGATAAAAGAAGACGTATTTAAAAATTTTAAAACTGATCTTTAAAATTAAAAAAACCTAAGCATTAAATAGCAGGATTTATGGAATGTGGCCAATATGTTCTTTAGATAAAAACTGCAGGTCCTTAATGCATTTATACTTCAAGAGTTAATTCAGAACAACTACTATAAACCCTGAGGCAAGTAGCTGAAGGAAATAATGAGGAGGATTATAGAAATTAGTGATTTCAAAGCCATGTCTTTATAAAAACAAAGAAAAGACAAATTTCTGGAAAATTTAAGAAAATAAGGAAAAAACCTAATAAGTGATATTAGAATGAAAAAATATATAATTACAGAGCAATAACAGAGAAGTAAAGATGAAAAGAGAATACCATGCACTCCGTAGATGTGGAGTGTGAACAAATTGGAAAACATATTAAGAGAAATAATTAAAATATATGTCCTTATAAAATCTTGACTCAAGAGGAAATAGGAAACCCAAGTAAAAGATAACCATGGGAAAAATTAAGGAAGTTATCAAAGGCTCTTTCCCCAAACAGCAGCTAACAATAGAATTAACCAATATATTAAAATAATTCATCATATGATATCAGTATGTTATCAATAGAGCAAAGAAGAAAAGTCATGATGCTTCTCGTTTGTTCCTTAATTAGCATTTTGATGAAATTTAATAATGCTCATTACCTATGTAAATATCTCTTTAAGACTAATACTGAAATAAATTATCCTCGATAAAACAACAAATTTCTATCTCAAACTGATATCCAATATCATACATAAGGATGAAATGCTAGAGGCATTCATGTTAAACTAGAAATAAAATCAGAATTCCATATCTAGCACTGTTCTTGAAATTCTGGAAAGGACAAACAACAGAAAAAAAGTTGTATATATGGAGTAAAACAAAACAAATATTTGCAGCTAGTATATTTTTATTATTATTTATTATTTAATTATTATTTACTATTTACAGGTGATTTTTTAAAAAACGAGTAGAGTCAATTGAAAGTCTATTTGAATTAATAAGAGTCTAATAGAGATTGGATATATATATATATACACATACACATGTATATATTCTCGTAGCTTTTAAACACATCAATCGGAAAATATAATTTAAAAAGCAAAAAGGCAAATCTCACACACACATGTATCTATTGCTCTGTCTATCCCATTTACAACAAGAACAAAAACACTACCTTGGGATAAACCTCAATGACAATATTAATAAAATATATGGGGGAAATACCCTGCTGATTTAAAAAAAAACCCAACATGTGTACACTAAAAGAAAGTACATATCGCATGTCATTTTCTATAAGAGAAATAAATATTAGAGAAGTATTCCCCATTCTCAAATTAATATATTAATAGAATAATTTTTTTTTTCTCTTGACAAAGTGATTCTAAAATTGGCCAGAAGATCAAACAAGTGAGCACCTAGCACAACGTCTAGCACGTGGCACACGCTTTCAGTGTCTGTTCGATAGAAGCATTTACAGAGGAAAAACCAAACAAGAAAAGGGAGTCATCACCATAACTGAAAGATCAAGAAAAAGAGTGAATAATTTGGTAATTACGATGTCAATACTGGGTTTCAAGAGAGGGACTCCATACGTGATCTGTCTCTTCCCCACCATATTGAAACGATTGAGAAATCAGCCAAAGGAGTGGGGCGAATGGCAATGGCCAACACCTTGCCATCATCACCAATAAGACTGACGTTGAGGAATGTGCGTGCCATGACACAAGCTACTGGCTTTCCTGCCACGGCAGCCCGGGACCAGACAAAGCTGTCCACCTAGCCTCAGTCACGGCTGGGTCTGGCTGGGAACCACTGAGAACACATTCTCTCTGGTCACACTTGCTCTGAAGAAGAGAGAGAAAGGGGTCGGGCTTAATAGCCATCAGCCACAGAACATTCTCCGGTGGCTGTTTCATAGCTGGGATACTATTCAGCACTGGAAAACAATGAACCACAGCCACACTCATCAAAGATAAACCTCAAAGACATAATAGTAGCAAAGAAGTGACTCACAGGAGATGCCATGCCACAGTTTATATGAAGCTCAAAATAGACAGAGCTACATGATACACTTTATATATATATACACTTTATATATACATATACACTTTATATATTTATACTATATATATATATATATATATATATATATATATATAAAACCTCGTAAGCAAGGGAACCATGATCACAGATGCCAAGAAAGCAGTCGTCTCTGGGGACAGAGTGAGACAGTAACAAGTCACATACAGGGCCCTTCTAAGGCATTTAGTTACGTTAAACTTCTTGAGTGATCAGTACCTATGTACTTCGTATATTCTTTTGTATGCATGATATATTTCAAAATTGAAAAAAAAAACCATGTAATATGTAAAATAAGAACTGGAAAACCCTTCTCTCTACAATACCTACATCTTCATTTTCCTAAGCATAGCACCACAATGAAACCTTTAGCTGCCTTGTTGGTAAAGCATCGGTTGACCTTTCTCCACTTTTTGCTGCACATTTAAAAAAAATTTATTTTAAAATAACTGTAGGTCCACAGGAAGTTGCCAAGATAGTACCGAAAAACTGGGTGTATCCTTCACTCAGTTTCCCCCAGTGTTATGTCTTACACAATTACTGTACACTATCAAACCAGTAATTTGACGTTGCTACAACGTGTGTACAGTTTTATGTCATTCTATCACAGGTGTAGATTTGAATGACCATCCTGCAATCAATATTGAGAATAATGTCATCACTACAAAGATACCCTCATGCTCCACCTGAAAGGTCAGGCACACCCCCTGCTGCCCCTCATCCCTGCCACCGGGCAATCGTAAATCTGTTTTCCGTATCTATTGATATAATTGTGTCATTTTGAGAGAGTTACGTAAAGAGAATCATTTCTGTAAGAGTTTAGCTTTAGTTATTCAGCATCATGCCTTTGAGATTCACGCACATTGTTGAATGTCTCAATAACTCATCCCTTCCTACTGCTGAGTGGTATTCCATGGTATGGACGCACCATCGTTTTAACTATTCACCTACTGAAGGACATTTTGGTGGCTTCCAGTTTGGGGCTTTGACAAATAAAGTTGCTATGAACAATCAGATACAGGTTTTTGGGCGGATATAAGTTTTCGTTTTTCTAGGATAAATGCCCGGGAAGGCAACTGCTGAATCATATGGTAAATGTATGTTTAGTTTTTAAAGAAATACCAATTTTCCAGGGTGAATGTACCTTTCCTTTCTCCTCAGCGGGTCCTCTGTTGAACCCCATTGCCCCTGACCCGGGGCAGGAGCACAGAGCTGTCACTGCCTGCAGCGAATCTATAGCCCATGGGCTGCACGGAGAGTCTGGAAATAAAGCCAGGAGCTATTTTTGCTCCTTACCAAGGCGAAACGCACATAAGTCTCAAATCTAGAACACGAAATTGAAGTTAACCCTAGATGCATCACCTCGCTCTCAGCTATAAATCCCCTCCCTCTACTTTTTGTCTAGATCCCTGCAGCATTTCAGAGTCCGGCAGCTCCCAGAGGTGCTTTTTAAGTAATGTGTTTATATATGGAAGGAGGAGAGAGGTTAGAAGATTTAGAATCCAATTAACTTTGCACCGAAGGAGTGCTGGATAATTTTGAACAAGTCGCTCTGCTCTGCTAAAGCAAGTAAGAATACTAAAGATTTATAAAGATCATAAAGGATAACAGTGGATTAGAAGCCAAGTAGCATTGTAATTTCTCCTTTCCTGTATCCCACGTATAACAGAAAACATGTGAACAGCACCTCACACCCAGGAGTTACACAATGTACAATCTGCACAACCACATGGGATGGCTGTGGTTAGAGGTGTAGAATTACATGACATTCATACAAAGTGCAGAAATACTCCACTTTTACTAAGTCAATTGCCTTTTAAAACTCTTAGGACTATCTAGGGAAGATACTAGAAGTTGTGTATTTAAAAATCTAATTAATATTTAAAACTCCTTCAGTGCAGATATGCATCCTATGATTTTGGAGGTAAATATTGAAATTATAAATCTCAGTCCACTAGTGCAGTCACCTGCAATAACTACTGGCATGAAACAAAGAATATTCACCAAAACACTGGCAATAAGACCTAACAACAAAAAAAAGGCTTGCCTATGCTGGCTATTTCATATAAATGAGATCATACAATATTTGTCCTTTTGCGACTGGCTTCTCTCACTTAGCAGAATGTTTTCAAGGTTCATCCATGTTGTAGCATGTTATCAAGGCTTTATGTCTTTTTATTGCCAAATAAGATTCTATTGCATGGATACATGACATTTTGTTTGGATATATCATATTTTGTTTATCCATTCATCAGATGGAGGATGTTTGCATTGTTTCCACTTTTTGGCGATTATAGATGCTGCTGCTGTGAATATTTATATACAAGTTTTTGTGCAGACATATGTTTTCAATTATGTTGGACACAAACTGAAGAGATGAATTACAGGTTTAAATGGACCTCTCTGTTTAACATTTCAAGGAACTGTAAAACAGTTTTTCAAAGTGACTATGAATTTTACAATCCCTCTAGCAATGTGTGAGGGTCCCGATTTCTCCAAATTCTTGTCAACACTTGTTACAGTCCGTCTATCTTGCATACATGCATACATGGCTGAAGAATTGTTGTAAGCCTTCGATTAATATCCAGAGTTCTAAAAAAGTTGATTTTCATGATTTTTTTTTTTTTTTGCCAGTGTTCTCATCACTTTTACGGAGAAATAGATTTTTGGAAGTCCTTACTCCACCATTCCAGAAGTGCTTTTTCTGTGTTGTGTTAGTAGCATCTGTTTTGGTATGACTGTTCACTACCACCTGAAACTCTCCCGGTCTTGGTGAGAACTACCTGCTATATACGCACTGATAAGAATGGTCTTGCTGGGAATGTTTTGCTATCCTTACTTGATACTCTATTTCTCCTCGTGTCTCTTTTCTTATATACAGCTACACATAGAGAATAAATAAAAGAAGTTCTTTCAGGATACAAGAGCATGAATGCTAAATCAGTTAACCAGAAACATCCAAGGATGAAACTCATCAGCCCTTCAGGTCTAAAAAATAGAAAAGATTCAATTGTTATCACTTTCAGGTGGATATAGACTTTTTTTTTTTTTTTCAAAAAAGACCATTTAAAGTGAAAATACTATGTCCCTTTCGAAAATAGAAGTCATAGCAAAATCACATGTGGTGGAATGAAGGTAAAGTGATTGCTTTTGCTTCTTTCTTATTTAAAAACAATCCACAGTTAGGCATAATTTCTCTTACAATAAGATATAAACATAGATTTTGACTTTAGGTTGATGCTCACTTAATAATATAATTAAAACAAAAATTTTTTAGGACCAGGCTAGACTTATGATAATTAATTATATTAAAAGTAGAAATAATAATTTAGCAATGTTTTAATAGAAAGATGATTCTTGGATAGTTATTTCCTGTGATTTGAGATAGAAAATCTTACCATAAAGCTTGTAGACTATGGATGTTTTATAACAGATTAGGTACCATGGGTCTTATTATGTAAGACACTTCCTATTTATAAGCTAGGAGCAAAGGGAGGCGATATAATTAAGTGTCTAAATTAATTCTATACAACAACTAAATGCAAATCATAGCAATTTGGAATGCCATTATCCTCACAAGGATGAGCCAAAGTTTATCAATTACTCTCTTTATATTTAAAAATAAAAGTATTTGCAGAGCAAATTAATTGAATAAGTAAATTCTCAGGAATAAATGATAAAAGGCAAGCACTTAGAGATTATTAACATATTAAATTATTATTAATTATCCATTAAAGCATATCAGAAAGATTCCTCATTTAGAAATACTTTAATAATGTACATCTAGATTTGCATCACTGGTCATTTATCTGCTCACTAATATTTATTTCAGGTCAAACTATGTGCTAGATGTAACAATGAAACATGTAACAATGAAATGTAACAATGAAAAGCCAAACATGGCCCTCATGGAACATGGTAGAAGACCCAGCTCTTGTCACCACTCCATCCTCCCTGAAGATGACAGAAATGAAGTGGATGCAAGTTGAGATGAGTGATATAAGGGAACCAAAAGAGGCTGAGATGTAAGAAAAGAGCAGGGGAGAAGTTCCTACTACATATAGTGCAGTCCCAGGAGACCCCTCTGATGGGTAGTCCCAAAGGATGAGACATTCTAGGTGACTGCAGGGAACCATGTTAGGCAAAGGAACAGCACGAGCAAAAGTCCTGAGGCTGGAAAGAACTAGGAGTATTCGTGAGTGAAAACGGTCAATGATGCATAGTAAGAAACTGGGGGTACAAGGGAGTAGAAGGGTGGGGTGTCATGAGATGAAGCTGGGGAAGAAGGCAGGGTCCAGATCAAGCAAGGACTTCATAGGTCATAGTAGGGATGAAGTTCAGGGGTTTTGGAGTATTCCGAATACTCTAAAATTTTGCCACAGTTATTTCATAGTTAAATATGACTATCCTATTAATTATTCCTACAAATGTATTTACATATTCAAAGTACTGATATTTGCATGGGAATGATGACATTTTACAAGTACTAGAGATATAATGATACAGGAAAGGCACCATGGATTAAGTATGTCATAGCTTTCCATTTCTAGGTATCAAAGTATGACATCATAAATATGATATCATCGGAACTATATGGAATTGAGAAATGCAATATAGGCATATTATCCTTATAAATCTGTGTTCAGAGTAATACTAAAATTACATGAAGCAAAAAAACAATTCACTGGCTCTGTATGTGAGCCAACAGGTAGCCCTGACATATCAGAGCTTTCTTGCAATTGAAACCATATTATTGCAGCTGAATTAGAGTCCCAACAGGTAAGCCTAATACTCTAAAACATTCATTGTGAAATATTTTAGATTCTAGACATTTTCAGTTAGTAGAAAATCCTTGAATCTGTGCTAATTTTGACTTTGTCTTCCAACCTTCTATGTGATCAATAATTTTAAGTAGACTCTGTTTTCCGTTCCAAGTTATAGCATAGTCTGATACCTTTTCAAATACATAGTTGGTTAGAAATGTTTATTATAAGAAATACATGGATACTTTCTTATTATATACGCCATTGTGTATCTAATCAATATTAACGAAACCATATTTTAAAAACCTGTGTATTGTTTCACAAATACCTAATGTATCCTGTGAAATGTGAACACCGCAACTTTTCAACCTGAAACCAACTTACAGTTGTTCTTTAGCACATAAACTTCCAGAGACAATTTTGTTGCGTTTAGACTGTCAGCTGAATTGTCAAGCATATTTGTGGCTAGCAATAGAAAAGATTCTAGTTAACTTTCTTTCTTATAACTGCACATTGGGAGAGGAATTGATGACATTTACAAGCCCTTTGCTTCCTTAGCATGTTCTCTAGAAGAACGTAAATCTCTGCAGGCAGGACGGCACTCCGATGAATCCTCAGTGTCTAGCACAAGCATGACACAGAGCAAATGTTTCTGTGAGAATGATGCATAGCGTTGCTGATCAAATGAGACACAGCATTGCTGGATGAAGGACAGTATTTCTGATAGCATAAATAAATGAGTGAGAAGGAGTATGCGAAGGCAGAGACTATTCACTCGAATTTAATCTGCAAGACGCAGAAGTCTCATTGTTTTAGGATGAAAAACTAGGGACACTTCTAAACCAATGTCAAAATTGCAACTGATGAAAGGTAAGAGGGAGTAAAGGCGGAAGGGGCTGTAGTATTGAGTCACAGGGTAAATATTACAGGGAGGACTTTTGGTTCTAAGCCTGGGCCAGAAACTGGAGATACACAGGCCCCACATACCTGGTTTTGTCATGGATCGCTAAGCTTAAAAGGTAGCACAACGAGGCAGGTGTGATCCTTGGTCAAAAGACGGGCAAGTTAAGGACCGGGTCAAGATACAAGCAGCTTAGCATCTCCTACCTCCCTCGGTTCACACAAGCATTTGGGCTACATGCCCTGGAGAAACTTCTGGAATGGCTACCATAGTCAAATGAAAGGAGAAAGAGTAAGAAAGACACCAAACCACTGAACTTAGAGACCCTCTGGAAGTAGCGATTGTGATGGCATAAAAGATAACATAAAAGACATAAAATGAATGCCATGCCCTGCCTCCTAAAGTTGACAGAGATTGCTTTATGTGTGTATCCAACCACATACTCTTGGAAGTAGCGCTATATTTAAGGAGTTCTGTAATTTTCTGCAGCCCAAACTGCATGTTTCTAGTTTTTCTCCCTGAGGTTTACTTTGTGGCTGGGTATGTTTTGGAGGTTTCCTCAAAGCCTGGTCCAAGTACCAGCAGCACTGGCATTATCCAGGAATCCACCAGACATACAGAATCTGTGTTGTAGCTAGATCCTCAAGTGATTCCTATGCATGTAACAATTTGGAAAGCTAGATTTTAGAGGACTTTCAGGGAAGAGAAAGACATCAGTGGTTCTCAAAGTGTAGTCTCTGGACCAGAAGCATGAGAATCGTCTGGGATCCTTCTTATAAACACCGATGCAGTAACTACATAAATGCTATTTCATAAATCTTGTTAGAAATGCAGTTTTGTAGCCATATCTCAGAACAACTGAGTCAGAAGCTCTGGAGAGGAGTGCTCTGTGTTTTAACAAGTGGTGCTGATACTTGTTAACATTTGAAAACCACTGATTTACGTAGACTGCAAGATTCCATCGAGGGGCTTTGGGCTTGGAGTGTAATGACCATCACAGCCATTAGGAGATGAGGATGCAGGATCTATTGCCAGCTGCAAAATTAATTGGCTGTGTTACTAATTAGCTGGATTTAGTTTCCTTAGCTGCAAAGAGGAAAGGATATAAGTTCCTTGGAGTAAAAGTTCTCCAAGTGTGATTTGTGGGGGTCCAAATGGTGTATGGAGCACCCTGTCGACAGTTTAGTTATTAAGAAATAAAAATAACATTACAAATCGTGAAAATAATAAGCAAAAATGTACTGTGTTTAAATACACTTGGTGATATTGAAATATAGGAGATGATTATTACACAACTGTTATTAAACCTCACTGCACACGTGTTAAGAGCTCTGGACTGCAGAAGGCCGATCCGTTCATCTCAGTTAACCTTTAGTTAACAGGGTGCAGATCATTTCACTAATGTGTTGTCACATCATTTACTTGTTACCATTTACATTTGTTAATTTCCCATTTTTATTTGTTCCGATGATGCTGTGTTATAATCACAAATTATAAAAATGGTTCAATGCCTCATGAGTGTTTTTTTTTTTTTTTGATGCTTCAAAGCACCAACTTAATACCTACATAAATGCCATTTCAGAATCACCCCGTGGATGTAATACACAGCGCTTTGTGGTGAATGTAGGATTCGAATCTAATTAGGTAGGGACAAGTGAATCTTCAACGTGAGGATTTTGCTCAGGCTTTTGGAAGAGCGCAGTGTGAAGTAAAGAGATGATCTAAGTATTTTCTCTTGGCCTTCGCTATGTTGTCTGTTATGAAACTTTGAGAATTCGCCTTCATATTTGTGGCTTTCCTCATTGAGGACAAAAGCAGGTAAATACCATACTCTAGCCAGAAGCTTGCAGATATAACATGAATGACATATATCTGAGTAGAAGGGCGGATTGCTTGGTAACAGACAGCATTGGGCAGCCGCATGGTCCCAGTTATGTGCGACATGGAAGAGCAGCTACTCATACTGTGTATACAGCACGCTGGGTAGCCTTTGTGCACATGTACCTCACGCATACATGACGGAGGGATGCGCAGTGACTCTGACCCTGCTGTCCACCTGTCACCCGCACTGCACGAGCAGACACTTTCCATGTAACCGGGGCTCGCTTTGTTTGCCAGCGGCAGACCGGGAAAGGTACCCTGTGGCCAGGGCTGGTGGCACAGCAGCAAGGTAAGCCCAGAAAAGGCGTTGCTCTGGGAACAAAGGACTCAGCTCCCGAGTGCCCGCCACACACCGCGTCATCCACGGGGAAGGACTGACGTTCACCCGTGTGCCTGCAGATCGAGATTCTACATGGATGGCTACAGTGACAACTGTGACTGTGATAAAATCATGGCCACTGAGCGAACCTATGTTCAGGGGGAGATGCACAAGCTGAAGACTGTTTCCCACATTATATCATTCTGGTTTCCCATGGCAGAAAGCTTGTGTGGATTATTGAAGCATAATCTACCTAATATCACGTAACTGCCACTGCGAGCATGAGGTAGAGCGTTTCTGTCACCCACAAAACTTCCTTGCGTCCTTTTGAATCCAACTCCTCCCCTTCCTCCCTGACAACCACGGATCCCTTTTCAATCCTAATTTTACTTTTTCCATAATGTCATACGGCATGGATTTTTAGGGGTCTGGCTTCTTTGAAATTATTTGTGAATTTGGGGATGAAGAATGAGATAAAACAATACGTCTCAAAGGCAGTAGTAGATTTTTATTTCTTTGATTTCATGTGGTACACTCAAGAGCAGAATTTCAGCAATATATTTATATTTTCAAAATCTAAATGTATCATTGCCCGGCTAACACACTAAGATTTATCGAGAGCAAACTGGGGAACAGATGCTTTGATTGGTTAAAGAGTCTCACTTGTTCCCCCAAATTAGTTGTTTTTTCACTTTTCTGAGAAAATAAATCAATGATCTTATTGGCCATTAAACTATGATGAATGTTTCCCAGAGCCCCAAACAACCAAAGAGTGCATTAATAATCTGTTAGCTATCATGTTTCACATTGCCTATTCAATATTACAGCTTTTGAATGTGTTATAGTACAGCTGATAATACGCCGTAAATGTTCTTCAGTGAAATCTTGCACACAATTTTTTGGTCCCTCCATCTTCAATTAGAATATCTAAAACTATTGGAGTCCAGAGCCACTTGCCACAATTTTTACCTCGAGTCTAAGATTCATATTTTATCTACAGTTTATATAACTCACCGGTTTTTCTTTCATTTATATTCATAGCATCATGATCACTTTTATTGTGCTGTGTGGCACAAACATGTTTGAAGGATTAAGGCCTACAGAGTCTGAATTTCAAAGAAACCAAGGATTGCTTTATAGTTGGAAGCTCCTTTGTGTTTTCTCTTTTTGGGTTTTCTATAGACCTAAAGAAATGGAAACTCCCAGTTGAGATTTTCTGGAAAGTGCATGGCCACTGGTGGATTCAGCCAGTTGCTAACAGAAATTGAATATGCAAATCACTCGACACGCACACTCATGCAGGAAAAAACAGCTGCACATCTGGATGCCCCAGCCGTCCCTGTTGACTAATACGCGTGTCACCCAGAACTGCCCGTAGCTGGGTGATGAGAATTTTAGATGTACTTGGCTCATTTTCAAGTCAATCTCCAGGTCTTCAGTACAGCAATTAAATGTGCCAGGTTAGATGCTCATTTCATGTCACGTCAACTTTCCACTCTGTGAACGAAAGTTCCACTTTTATATCCAATAGGTATTTTCTTCTTTATTTTGGGAAACAAAAAGACTCCTGTTGACAGCAAACAATGGGCTTTACAATGTAAAGAAAACCATCTGGTAAACTAGAGTGTTTTACAGAATAATTAAAAAAAAAAAAAAAATGGTGGGGAAGATGGCTCCTGCCCAAACAGCTGAAAGGCCAAATGCAACTGAAAACTATCAGGGCCAGGCTGCCCCTGATGAATATCTCCTTTTTGAGATGGGTACTGACAAAATTCAGACTGTACATATATCATTTCACTTGGGCATCTACAAAGCCTTGGAGGTAAGTAGCCAAACTAGGTTTTAATTTTCGAAGTGGAGAAACTGAGACTCAGAACCCTAGTGACCTATTCAAGACCCTCCAAACAGGTGGAAATACAGGTGAGCAGTAGGATTCAGCAGAATTCCCTTCCCTTGTTCCGGCTTCCACCACCGTGCCATTGCCATTCTTTCCGCTTTGGTAGCACTCATTCTTATTCTGTGGGTCATTTATTCTATTCTCACTAGAAACAAATGCTTTATACCCTATGGCCTTTTAATTTAAATAATATCAGTTATGTTTCAGGTTTTTTTTTGTTTGTTTTTTTTCCCAAACAGGTCTCCGGAGAGAGAATCTCTAGGAATTAATTATCTACCACACCAGACTCTGAAAAGTATGAAGTTCAAACTGGTTGATGTTACTTGCAGAAAAGGGTTGCCAAGTAAAAGTCTAAAAAATAATAGCTACGTCTGACACATCGTATTCCGAACTAAGTCTGAGATGGCTTATGACAGTTCACCCAAAAGCACGGTTACTGTGGGTATTTTGTTTTAAAAAATTATTCTTTTTGCACCCCAATAATAAAAACGACAACTTCTGACCCTTTATAATCTATCATGAAAAACTCATGTTACTATAAGATATTTCTAATGGAACTTGGTTTACATGCATGTGCATTTGTGGGTTTATGTGAGTTCTTTTCATGTCATTATGTAATTTCATTTGCTTAATTTATAATCTTCACAGCAATTTAATGAGATAAGTAGTAGTATTTTTATTTTACGTATAAAGGAAGTGGAACCTTTAAAAAGTTAAAGAGGGTGAGTGATTCATCGAACTTTACACAGATTTTACCTGCTTTTCCCAACCCTGCCAATGCAATTGTGCCTTCCCCTGGCCCCTATTCCATACATTCCACCTTCTATTCACTTAAAAATACTTTTTGTTCTTCTGAACTCAAGCTAGTATTTATGATATGGGGAAGGCAAATTAGTGGAGAAAGACAGTCGATATTTAATCCAAAACATAAGCAACCTAGTTAAGGAATATGAAAGAGATGACAAGATCAATCAAATGTTCTCACGGGTTGGCTCTAATTTGCCAGTCTTTACTTTCCCGACCTTGTTTCAGATGGCCTGTGACTTCTGGAGTCACCGTCTTTGCCCCACCTTAGAATTCCCAGCTTAGAATTCTAATGCCCAGCTTAGAATTCATCTCTCTTCAATCACTGTCTTGCAAGTGTTCTGAACTCCCTTGATCTCTTAACCTTCTCGTGCACTCGACTGGCCAAAACTCCATCTACATTTGGACAAGTCGCAGAGTTCCCCTTTCCCTAGCCAGACTCCTGAGAAGTGCAGAGTTCAACTGTGCTAACCGACAACGACACACATTTTTGGGCACTGACCTCAGGTGCCTGGTTCATTTTTCTCTAATGATACTGTTTTCAGCCTTATTCAGTCTCGTGCTTATTTTCCACAGCACTTAAGTCAGGTATTCTCCACTCCTGTCAAGCCCTCACTTGCTTATCTCATCATCATCTTCGCAGAAAAAACAGAAGCAATGAGAGGAAAATTGTCTCCACTTCCTTCCTCCAAATTCAAGTACTTTTCCTTGCTCCATGATACTGTGTTGGTTGGGGTTCCCTTAATCCCAAAGCCTGAGAGGATACTGAGATGCTAGCACATTCTAGGAAGGTGCAACCCCAATGCAGGGTGAGTTGGAGCAGGATGTCTTGATGGTCTGAATGGTGGGGTCCCCCTCCAAAATTCATGCTGAAACTTAACCCCCAAGGCAACATTGTTAACCCTCATGAAATCAAGGGGCCAACCTGGTAAGCAGATCTTTGTCAAGATAGGCAGGTGCAGTGCTGCTATAGTAACTCTTCTGCACTGCGCTGGTCCCTTAAGTTTGTATGGCACCTTACACTTCTCCTATAGACCCCTGTGCAACTGCCTGTCTCCCATAGGCGATAAGCGATGTGAGAAAAGAAGACGCCATTTATGTTTTGTTCAACACTGTGTCTCCTGTCCCTGGCATAGAGCTTGGCATAAAGGAGATGCTTAATAAGTATTTGTTACATGAAGACAAAGGGTTAATATTGTGAGGCTATATACAACCCTTAAAATGACAAAGATAAATGGGCAATGACATAAACAAATTAATAGTCACTAATAAATACATATATCTAATTTTGAAAATTGAGAGTTTTTTTCATGTATCAGAGTGACAAAAGTTAAAAAAAAAGTTAATATACGAAGGGTCTGGATAAATGGTAACTGTTATGCATTATGACAAGAATATGTAAGTTATATAAATGAGCAATTGGTACTGTGCGTCAAGAGTTTTAAAATCTTCGTAACCATGCCTCAGAAAATTCTACTTGCAGGAATTTACCATATGAAACCAATCAAGAGATTAAAAAGGCAGTATACAAAGATCTTAATTGCAGCATTATTTATAATGGCAAATACTTGCAAATGCTATAAATGTCCAATGATAGGGAAAGGTTAAATAAATTATGGGATATAAATACAATGAGATATTAAGAAGTCAACTAGAGATTTGCTTTCAATAAATACTTTATGACATGGAAAAACAGTATAATAAGTGAAAAACTTAGGATATTAAATAGCATACTTTAATCCAAATTCTATTTACACATGTGCATTTACATATAAAATGTATATTATTTAAAAATATAATGAAGTTGGGAAATGCATATGCTATACTATTAATATAAATTGCTTTTGAAGAGTTTGATCATGAGGGGCAGTGTTCTTTTTCTCTTTTTGTGTGCTTTCTAAAATGGGTGTATTCCGTAATTAGGATACACACACATTCACATAAATGAACACATATTTCCTAATTTGTTTCATTATTTGGTAATTGAACAATGACTGCTGCTGGGACAAGGACCTCAAATTAGACATCATATATGAGGCACAGGAATGAAAATAAATTTTACTCGTCATCATAAGAATATTAATTCTCACCAGAGACATTTGGCGAACTCACTAAGTCTTAGCTAGTCCTTATTCAGTACTAGTCACCATTATCAATATTTTATTTAAAGATATTCTTCTGCAAGTGTAATGGTCTCATCTTAGTAATTAAGTACTTTTACCATCTTTTTTTTTTTTACTTCCTTTCCTTATGACCTTAGAACCCTAAGATTTATGTCTATTTCTGAAGCCTAGTATATCAAAGCATTCCCAAAATATTTTATGTTGCCTTTGAAATTCTGATTTTACTACCTTTTGTATTATAAGTTTTAAAGTATTTGCTTTCAAAATGTGAGTGAAATGTGCAGTTATCAAAGGTTAATTAAATTTCTTCAATCTGGAAATATTAATATTCTGAATATTTACATAGGATTAAAGGACTTAGACACACACACACTCAACAGAGACAAAGACAGGTTCGTAACTCCTAGTTCCAAAACCCTAATAAATAAGGCTACATAATTTGATGACAAATGATTTATTACATAGACTCTTTCCTGACAAGTGGTACTCTGCAGCACCCTGCCATTTTCCTGTCTGATTATGTCTGCATCTCATTCAAACCATTACAGACCATGGAAGTTTTGACTAGGCATCCAACGGATGCTGAGTTATCTCTGAAACCAAGCTTCCTCTCTGCCTTGGTTTGGGTTTCTCCTGAAGCAAACCCTGAGCCAAGGGCTTGGGTGTAAGTAACTTATTTGGCAGGTAATCCCAGGAGACGTTGAGGGCAGGGGAGTGAGTCAGGGAAAGAGGGGGTGTCCCAGGCAGGTGTTCACGATCAGGCTACTTCCCAGGGCAGCTGGAGCTCGCTCTTGCTGCAGACCGTTGGAAATGTCCCACTAAGGACAAGGAAGCTGGGATATGAATCCCATTTACCCACTGACACTGCTCTGTCATTGTTCGAAGGTTACCCCAGGGACATGAACTTTCAGGCATTTGCAGCCATGCCCATGCACAGGCCACTCGAGCCACCAGGCAGAGAGCGGCAGGTGATGTCCTGCAGGTGGGAGCTGCCTGCAGGAGGCCTCGGGGCATGCAGGAAAGCCCTGACTACCCTCTGTGTGGAACAGGATGTGCTCAGGGGAAAAGGAGGAAAGCTTTGGCTTGTTTTCTTTTGCAGAGTCTCTAGTTCTCACTTCAGCCTTAGCACTTAGGAGCCCGGTGACATTGAGCCAGTTAAAAAACCTCCCTGAACGTGCTCTCTCATCTGGACTAGGGTTTTGTCAGAACGAGTAGCTGAAACTTAGAAATAGGCAAAAGAATGGCTAGATGCTCCTTCAGTGCAGCACAGGGCTTGATTTTCTATCGAAAAGGCGATTTTACAACTCCCTAGGGGCAGAGCTTAATTTGTAGATTTTGTCCTATAGGGATGCAAATAATTTCTGTCTGGGAGGACAGAGTACCCCAAAGGTGACAGTTATGGCTCTCTTGGACATTATCCCATTTTGTATACAACCCAAAAATCTTATTCTAGCATTGCCTAGAAACATTTGGCTTTTCAATGTTCTTTGGACTAGTTTTAATATCTCAGTGGCTCTTTCACTAATGAATGAATTGAGTAAACTACTTGGCGTGTATTCATTTTATATTTACGTGAGAGTCACGATTTTTGTCTTGTTGAACCTTATACTTTCACAGTTTTATGGTCTGGGTTTAGCTGAGACACTGTCCCATCTCAGCCACCGTGTGTAAAACGGGTGAGTGCTCAGGGGGGTGGCCCACAGATGTGCCCACCTCCAAGCCCGTTGCGGGGTGGCAACGAAACTCTTTGGCTCTCTGGAATTGAGCGTTGCAACCGCTCTTCTAAAACTATAATCCTTAAATCTCTTCTGGTTCTTTCTTTGCTTCCAAACCTCTTCTTTTGCAGAAGAGAAAATTATGGAAACAAACCAAGACCACACAAGTGAGACTTAAACAGAGATGATTAGTGGGAGCTGGCTATACAAGGGAGTCGGCCACCATCACCTGCCTTGCACAGAGACTCAGGCGGGCAGGGGAGGGGGAAGCTTTAGGTGTGCCCATGTGGGACACTGTTGGCACAGGGAAGATGAGGGTGGGCTGCCTAGCAGCTAGGCATTCTGTGTGATTGGGTCGGGGAGCATGTTTTGCTTTCTCTGTGTGGCTTTATGTTGGAAGTGGGGAATGGGGATACAAGTTAGGGAATCTGTCAGGTATCAAATAATGAACGTTTTGGGCCACTTTGCCAAAACATTGGCCAGTGGACTATTGTAGAAATCATGGTTCGGCTTCCTGGACTGGTTGCAGCAGATTGTGGATCCTAGTTCTCTTTGTATACATGGTCTGGCCATTGTCCATTTACATATCTGGTCTCCTCTAATGAAGGTTTCAGTCTGTTAAGCTGCGTGAGGTCCCACGCTCAGCGGCTGACGTGAGACTCCGTGTCTCCTGTGAATTCCAGCCTTGGCCGAACTGTAAAGAGCCCAAGTCCCTTAGGTTAGGAAATGAAACAAGTCCTTGAGGCCTACAGCAAAAATCGCCAGCAAGGAGTAACAACGAGGAGGCCAGAGCCAAAGAAATGGACGGGGCAGCTTGTGAGAGCTTGTGAGAGAGCCCAGGGCCTCCCCAGAGGAACTGAGACTTTGAAAGGGGGTGGCGAGGACTGAGGACTGAAAGGTGGCTTGCAGGTGGCAAAAGCCCTGGTGTTCATGCGACCCTCTGAAACCCTAGGTGTGATGGCTATCATTTTGACTCGACTAAGGCATGCCGAGAGAAGTGGCAAAGCACTGTTTCTGAGTGTGTCTGAGGGTGTTTGCAGAGAAGACTGACTGTGAGTGGGTGGACTGAGGGGGTAAGATCCCCCCTCACTCTGGGTTGGCACCGTCCACTCAGCTGGGGTCTCGACAGAACAAAAAAGGCACAGCCCAGGTGTCCCCTTCCTCCCAGTGCGATCTCCTGCCCCCTGGGCACGTGAAGATTCCTCAGCCCTGGCCTTCTCCGCCTCCAGAACTGTAAGAAATAAGTCTCTGATCTTCATAAATCACCCAGTCTCAGGTGTTCTGTTACGGTAGCACAAAATGGACTAAGGCACCAGGCTGACGAAACCCGTGGGAATGAGGGCTCATCTACATTTATACTCGGACCCTCACGTTGGAGCTGCCACGTGTTCTTCTCTCAGGAATCTGCAAACGGCCCTGTTCACCAGCCCTGCTCACCCCCTTATCTGAGAGCAGCATCACAAAGAGAATAAATGCACTTGTCACCACGTGCATGGATCGAAAGACTCTTTGATCAGTCATCCCACTCATGTGAGCCTATCCCTAAGCCAGGGATGGTGACGAAAGTGATTTAACAGACATCTAGAATTAATTTGTTACACTCTTCTTGCTGCTGGCGAATCATACTATTTTAGAAAAGTTCATGGGATTAATCTCCCAGAAGAGAGATGAAATTGGAAAGGCTTCAGAAATAAATGGTTTTGTTTACTCCCAAACACGTGAGTTTTAAGAGTCAGTTTTAGCTATAGGTCAGGGTCAATTTAGTGTTTCAAATCTGTCTTTTAGAAAGCTTTATACAGTCAAAGATCTTCTTCCCATCAGATACACAAGATATCTGCAGCACAAAAATCATTTTCCTTCTCAAGTGGTTCCTACATCTGTTAAAGGCAGTAGATAAGTTTGGTTTTTTTAAGTGGGAAGATAAAATAAAGGTAAGTAATGTTAGAAAAAAGACTTTACATTTATTCACTAAACTTTACCTCGAGAACAAAGATGACATTGTGTATTCCTGGCGTACATTATCACTTAATGTTCTGTAAGTGGTTTAGATGACAAAAGCTGGGGGCTCGTTAAGTTAAGGGGTGACTAAAATCCGGCCAGACTGCTAAGTAAGGCGGCCAGTTGATCCTAGTTTGCCCCAGACTTCCCTAGTTTTAACATTGAAAAATCTGTGTTCCTAGAAACTCCCTTCATCCTAGGCAAACTGGGACCATTGGTTAGCCCACCTAAGGTTTCAGAAGATTTGAGTTTCAATGGATTCGATGTTGAGGAATGATGAATGGAATTAAGGAAGGACAAGTCCTAGGCTATTTCCTTAAGGGTGGAAAACAGTTACCCAAAATACAACACGAAAAAATGGACTGGAGAGGAATAGGAACCAGAGATCACAAACAGTGTATGATTCCCAGAGGTGAGGATTTGAAGAAATCAGCTCAATAAGACTGTCCAATCTCTTGTGGTATGAAGCTCAACTTTGGAGAAGAAGGAATGATTTGCATAAACTTCAAATCTGTGATTCAGGCTGGAAGATGCCAATGTATTAACCAATATGTGGAGAGCTGTGTCAGAAAATACTTAGCCTTAAACTAAAAATTTAGGTATTATCATATTGAAAAGTATCAAGAAATACATTTAATATCCTGCTTACAATATAAGGTAAGACATGACTCAGATTCTTTGACACTCCCGTCTGCTTCTTCCATCCCACTCTGTTTCTAAGAGAAGCTAGAGCAGTGGTTCTCAAAGTGCTGTTGCCTAGACCAATAGCAGTCCAAACCTCGGTCCACTTGGACACTTACTAGCAAATTCTCAGTTTGCTACAGGTACTGAATCTGAAACTCTAGGGAGGGGCAGAAATCTGTGTTTTCCTAAGCCTTCCAAGTGATTCTGATGCATGCTAAATGTTGAGAACCACCGATAGGGAGCAACCCTTCCTAATTCTTTCCATATCATGGGCACATCAAAAATTATAATTTTAGGCCGGGCGCGGTGGCTCACGCCTGTCATCCCAGCACTCTGGGAGGCCGAGGCGGGCGGATCACTGGAGGTCAGGAGTTCGAAACCAGCCTGAGCAAGAGCGAGACCCCATCTCTAGTCTCTACTATAAATAGAAAGAAATTAATTGGCCAACTAATATATATAGAAAAAATTAGCCGGACGTGGTGGCGCATGCCTGTAGTCCCAGCTACTCGGGAGGCTGAGGCAGGAGGATCGCTTGAGCCCAGGAGTTTGAGGTTGCTGTGAGCTAGGCTGACGCCACGGCACTCACTCTAGCCTGGGCAACAGAGTGAGACTCTGTCTCAAAAAAAAAAAAATTATAATTTTAAATATAGCACCTGGGGCAAATGGATGAGGCAACTTGGGGCTACAGCAAGGGGTAAAGTGTCACTTTCTCAGCACGGCTGCAATCCATTCAGGTCATCTGTTTTTACATACCAGATAAGAGGCTAGATGGCTACACCTGCTTTCCCTATGTGGCTGCCACTCTCTCTTACTGATACCAGCCAAGGTGGTACCCGTTTCCCATAATGGACTTCTCCATAGATCTGAGGCTGTTGGAAATTCTAGCAAATGAATGACTTCAAAATTCTCTTGTGCAGACAAACAATGAAAATAGAAGGCAACCTAAGTAATAGATCTTTGCCTCAACTGTGTTTCCAGAAACAGACACCCTGGGTCTTGGGGCATCTTTATAGCTAATTTAGTCAAGGGAAAATAAAGGAGTAGCCCACTGACAGATGAGTCATGCCTTGTTGTTGTTGTTTTGTGTGGTTCTTTGTTTTGCCATATTGCCTTGCATCTTTTTCTGTTTAATAAATTCCCTCTTATGCTTTCTGGAAAAGAATTTGTTCTGTCATCTTTTTCGGCGTCCAAAGGGGATTTTGCTCAAAGCACCTGAGAGGGGTTTTACTCATCAAAGCCGGGACTTGATTAACAACCAGAAGCCAATGCAGGATTCTGACGATGGGTCCCTCAGTGTCCAAAAGGGCCATGGACTGAGACGACAGCCCAATAGGACTGCCAATTTCTTGTTGTATGAATCTCAACTTCAGAGAGGAATGGATTATTTGCATACATTTTGAATGTGTAATTCAGGATGGGTGATGTCAATATACTAACCAATATATGGAGAGCTGTGTCAGAAAATACTTAGACTTACACTGAACATTTAGATATCATCACATTGAAGTGTCCAGAAATGCATCGTAAATTTCAATAACCACAGCAGACTCTTTCCGGAGAGGCTCGAGTTTATTTTGCATGTGGTTTTGTGAAAATTTATGTATTTCAGCTGTAGAATAGAGTATTTTTCGAATTTGAAGAAGCATTTCGGGCCATTTAAAATCATTCAGCTATGAACTAAATTGGACCAAGAATGTCTGTCCAATTAGGAACAACTTCCAAAGCATTCTTTTCCTTTCTAGTCATCAAAACAATATTTTCAAAGTCTCAATAGATCATATGCATCTCCTAGTCTACTCATTGTTTTATTGTCCAAATTAATTCAATTGTGAGATACCTTTCTTCCCATAACTTTGGCTTTTTCAAATTAGGTTGAAATGGTAGTTGCCTTTGAATGGCCCTAACATTGAAGAGTTTATATAAAGTCAAAGAAGCACACAGGTGCAAAAATAGGACAATTTCCACAAAAGAGCTAAATTCCAAAGCTATGCTTCTACTTAATATTTGATCTTTAGCCAACATTATTTTTTCCTACCATGGAGGTATTATTTTTATGGGCATAGTGTTGATAAAGAACATTTTTAGTAAGATTGTGGTTTTATTTAAATATACATCAAGGATATAGAAATTAATGAGCCCACGGGACTAAACAAAATTTTAACTTCAAACTTCTCTCCTAGAAATAAGTAATATAACAGTCAGCAAATGTTATCCTATGCAGAACTAACCCTAAAGGTATGCCATTTGTATGTGCCTGCACGCTGTTATTTGGGAGGCTCTGAGAACCCTTTCCTCCTCTTTGCTGAGAACTATGTCCATATCTGAACTTCCAAGGTGTGTGTTGGGGGATAGCAGGAGAGACTCTTAAAATCCACTCTCTCTTTCCAAATGGAAATAGGCATGGGAGGATTTTTGCTTGAAGCAATTTACAGTAAGGTACGGACAACTTATTAATGTCGTTCTTCTCTCCAAAGGTGACCGAGGGTAAAAGGGAAAAAGCCCCATTAAAGGAGGGAGGAAAGGTGATCAAAGTGGCAACTTCTCAATTCAGTTCAGGGTCTGAACCAGCCAGGCGAAGCCAAACTAGCGTAGGCATTAGATATTTTCACGAGGCAAGTCATCCAAGTGAGAGGACAACAATGCTATTGCTAGGACTATAATAGCATTAAATATTCGCTGAGCACTCGTTATGTACTAGTAAACACACTGCTTCAATTATTAAATCTTACAACTCTCCACAATAAATTCCACTATTATCCCATTCGAAAGATGAGGAAACAGAGGTTTAGAGCAATAAATAGCTTATTCCATCACATACCAGAAAAACATGGCGACACTAGGGAATGGATTGGTGCTCCCAGTGAACAACTCCATGACTCCGGGGGAAACCAATGCCTCCCTCCCCAGGGGCTGCGGATCCTTTCTGGGAGCACAAGTTGACCAGCTGAGGTGTTCAGCTCAAAGGCTCCCATTTCTAAGGCTCCCATTTAACAGGAGTTAATTTGCCTTTGAATCAGAACCCAGCTCACCTGGCGGCTGAGGGTGGGGGTGGGGGTGGTTCTGTGATGGACAGCCCTCTGCTCTTCTAGAACATTCCAAACTACTCAGACAGCCCCCGATTCAATCCAGAGCTCACAGGATCTGCTCTGCCTCTGGCCCTCTTCCAAGAAGCTGTTATTTTTTTTTTCCCGGTTCTGCAGATCTGGCCTCATTTGGAAGCAGGCAGCAGCAGAGTCACCCGGAAAGGCCACTTTCGGGCACAGCCTTCAGAACAGCGTTGGCGCCTCTCTCGGACATGCACGAGCCGCCCGTTTTCATCTGGATGGGGCTTTCCCAGGAAGAGTAAACGGAAGGGTTGAAGCAATTTTCTACAACAGCTTAGACGGAAACTTCAGACAAACAACCCTCATGTCTCGCAGAGCTCTCATTAGCCAAGAACTGTCCAACTCTCGGCTCTTCCTAACCTTGGCAAAAATTTTTTTTAATTGTGTCCACAGAGAGACAGTTTATACCACTGGGAGCAACTGTAAACAACTCAGCAGCGACACGGCCCTGAAAAGAAATGTCAGCGCCCAAGTCCACAAGCAAAACTGTCGAGGACGGAACAGAAACATCCTGGCTTCCCACAGGCCCGGGTCATGCGCACACACCTGATTTCTTTGGGGGAGGATTTCTATTACCAGATGCAAATTGTGGGCAGAAAAATTCCTACCTTTCTTTTAATCTGAGCTCTCCATCGTCTGCGAGCAATACCCGTGCAGGGATTCTTGCAGGGTCGGATGGAAAAGGAGTGAAGAGCTGCAAGGCCTAATTCAAGGTCTACACTCCTCCTTGGGAATGGACCCAGTCCTTTGTCTCACAAGTGTGCCGTGAAGAATAACTAATGAATGATCATAAACCACCCAGGCGACGTGGAGTGCAGTACGAGTGATGCAGCCTATTGTTTTTCTCCCTGGCTTTCCTTTCATTTTATACAGAGCACAGAGAGTCCGGGTGTTACGTCTGTGCTCTGTTATGTGATCCCTGCAGCTTTTTTCGAGCGACAAATGCCCCTCCTCTGCCAACACCCATGTTGAGCCGCACGTGGTCGTGTTCTGTAGGGACAGCTTTTTAGATGAGGTCACTGCGTGTGATTCCACCTTCGTGGCAATGACCTTGTAGCTTTTGAACATGTGAAGAGCAAGCTAATGAGAGGCAGGCCCCCAGATGTATTTCTGTCCCATAGAAACGGCCGTTGAGCACGGGGAAAACCCACGACAGTTTCGAATAAGTTGTTTGTCACCGTCAGAGCTGAGCTTCCTCCAGAATCCATTTGGAGGGGAAGAGAACACTGCTTGGGGCTAACTATCTTGTTAAACAAGAGTCTCGAAACATCATAGCAACATAAACTGACTCCATCTTTTGTGCAGGGAAGTACAGAGATCAAAAAAGTGAGTCACAGAAGCCATTTTCTGGGGACCCAGGTGAAAAACCATCGGTGCAACTCAGGGTTACACCCTTCGTGGTGGAAGAGAAGGTGATAGAGCCCCTTTCCTGAGTAGCTTGTTATAAACAGGAGGGCCAAAGAACAGGACAAACGGTTGTTTGTTTCGGCTTTCAGATGCTCATTTAAAATTGTATCGAGACCACAGATGAAATGAGGACCCTGGGGTGTTTCCTTCTGGGTCACCTCCTCTATGCTATGAAACCCACCCCACTTCTCTAACAGCTATTGGGGTTTCATTTAAGTCTACACTGTCACTTCCAGTTTCAGCTTGGGAGTCAACACTTCCCTTCTTACAAGTCAAATATGAGCAAACTGAAAACCAAAAACTTTCCCTAAAGTTGCATCAGAGTTACCCAGTTTGCAAAACAAACCGTCACCTCCTAATCTGGAGAGACAGGGCTGTCCAGAGAGACACGGCTGGGATTTGCTCATCTAAACAGGTAGGAACATTTAAATGGGAACTTTGATAAGTTGCAGAAGGCTGGGTGTTTACTGGTGTACAGGTGAGAAACTCCTGGGAGCTGACTGTTGGTGGGGACCCCCATACCTTCATGCCTTCATGGCTTTTATACCTAGGAACCTCTGCCAGGTTCTCAAGATCTAAGACAGATGGATCCTTCTGACTCTGGAAGGAGTAGGAGAAGGGTAATCATTGCGAAATATGCCCAGAAGCTTCTAAAGAATAGTCTACTCATCAGAGGAAAAGAAGAAGAAACATTTGTGAAAGTCAAGGGCCCACCAAAACACTGATATTTAATTGGAACATGACAAAATATGCTCCCTGCCCTATACCATAATACCACACTAACAGGGCGCTGGTATGGCAACAGTGGATTACGGTTGAGTAGCAAGACACAGACTCTCTCTGAGAAGGTGTGCTTGGGCAAGCCCAAAGTCACGAAGAGAGACCCAGACAAAGACACTAGAGGAATTAGAAGCCTCTGTCTTCTATAGCTACAGCACAGTTTAATTCCTGGCCAGATTTACATAAATCTTCACACTGCAGGACTATTTAATTCAGTTCCCATTACCCAATACAACATGTCCGGCTTTCCACAAAAAATTACAAGGCATTCCAAAATGCAAAAGAAATAAGAAAACAAGCCAAAAAACTATGCAGTCTGAAGGGATGAAGGGAGTATCAGAACAGACTTAGATATGACATAGACGTTGAAATTATCAAACAGGAAACTGAAAATAACTAAGTTCGTTAAGAGTGCTAATGGAAAAGTAGACATCATGCGTGCAAGAGCATATGGGAAATGTAAGAAGAGAGACAGAAACTCTAGGAAAGAATGAAGAATGCCATGCATAGGGTGAAGAAAGAATCAGTTGGCATTAAAGATATTTCAGTAGAAACTTCACAAACTGAAAATGCAAAGAGGCAATTTTTTTTAAACGAGCAAAACAGACAATCCAAGACTGTGGGACAATTGCAGAAGGTTTCACATATATATAATTAGCATACCAGGAGGAAAATAAAGAGACAATGGAGAAGAGGAAATATCTGAAGTCATAATGGCTGAGAACTTTTCAAAATTAATGACAAATACAAAACTGTATATCCAGGAAGTTTAGAGGACACCAGGCAATATAAAGACATAAAACAAACAAACAACCCTCTAACAAGATCACAATTAGACATGTTATATTCAAATTCGAGAGAGTGAAAGACAAAGGGAAAATCTTGAAAGAAGCCAGAGGGGAACAAAAACCTTGCCTACGAGGAACAAGGACAAAAATTACAGTGGACTGCTTATCAGAAAGCATGCAAACGAGAGGAGGGTGAAGTAAAATACTTAGAGTATGTTAAATATGTTACTACTTAACAGAATGTGGGTGTTTCCCTCGAATTCATATTTTGGAGCCCTACCCCCGCAGTATGGCTGTGTTTGGAGATGGGGCCCCTAAGGAAGCAATGAAAGTTAAATGAGGTCACAGGGTGGGACCCTGGTCTGGCAAGATTTTGTCCTTGTAAGAGACTCCAGGGAGCTCACTCTCTCTCTCCCTGTGCGGCGGACACAGTGAGATTGTCATCTGCAGTCCAGGAAGAGAACCCTCAGCAGGAACAAGATCAGCTAGAACCCTGATCATGGACTTCTAGCCTCTACAACTAAGAGAAAATGAATTTCTGTTGTTTAAGCTACCAAGTCTACGGTGTTTTGTTATGGCAGCCGGAGCAGACTAATACAGCGTTGAAAGGAAAAAAACACCAAGCTGGGTTCGGTGGCAGGTACCTGTAGTCCCAGCTACTGGGGAGGCCGAGGCAGGAGGACGGCTTGAGTCCAGAAGTGCGAATCCACTCTGGGCAATATAAAGAGATCTCATCTCTTAAAAAAAAATCTAGAATCCAGTGAAACCATCCATCAAGAGTGAAGGAGATTTCATTAGATGAATAAAAACTGAGGAAATTCACCAGCAGTCCTGTCCTGTGAGCAATGTTACGAGAAGCTCTTCAGAGAAAAGAAAAATGATGTTTTATGTCAGAAACTTGGAACTACATAAAGAAATAGCACCGGAGAAGAAATTAATGAAGGAAAAAATAAAATATTAAATTAATCTAAAAGATAACTGTGTGTTTAACGCAATAATAGTAATAATGTAGCTGGGCCTTTTGAGATTTTAATACCCTGAATTTTTTAATGACTGAAATAATATAAAAGTTGACTAGGTCCATGTTTGCTTGCACTTGTTGACCACTTCCTTCCTGCCCAGCACCCCTTGTTCTCACAGTAGTTATTAACTGCCAAGGCACTGTTTCTTTGTCAAGCAGGAGAAGACAACTCCATGGTCACGAGGAAAATCTGTGAGTTTGTTCTGCAGTAGGGATGCATGCACCTGAGAAAGTTGCAACCGGCTGCTGACGCCCAGAACCCTGGCCACAGCAGATTCTTTACAAGCCCACATGGAGCATTTGCCAAGATAAACCACGTTCCGGAGCAAAAAGCATCCCTTAACAAATTGAAAAGAAAAGAATTCCTGTAAAATATGTCCCCAGACCATAGAGAATTAAACTAGAAATCAGTAACAGAAAGATATCTGAAAAATCTTCAAATGTCTGAAAATTAAACAACACATGTTTAAATAAACCACAGGTCAAAAGAAGAGGTCCCAAGAGAAATTTTAAAAATACTCTGGACTAAATGAAAATGAAAATACAACTTACGGAAATGTGTGGGATCAAGAGAAAGCAGTTCTTAGATGGAAATTTATGCCATTAAATGTGTATATTAGAAAATAAGGAGAATCAAAATTCTATAACCTAAAGTTCTGCTATCAAAAACTAGACAAAGAAGTGCAATTTAAACCTAAAGCAAATAGAAGAAATAATAAAAATTAGAGCAAAAATCAATGAAAGTAAAAACACAATAGAGAAATCAATGAAATAAAAAAACAGTTCTTTGAAAAGTTCAATAAAATTGATAAACTTTCAGCCAAGCTAACCACGGGGAAAAAAAAAAGACAGAGAGAGAGAGAAGACACAAATTACAACATCAGAGATGAAAGAAAGTTCATCAGTATTGATCCATCGGACGTTTATAGTACAATAAAAGAATACTATGAATAGATAGCTTTATGCCCACAAATGTGGTAACTTAGATTAAACAGACCATTTTCTTGAAAGACATAAACTTTTAAAATGCACATAGATAAATAGATAACCATCATAGCCCAATGTCTATTAAGTAACTTAAATCAATAATTAATAGCCTTTTTTTTTAAAAAAAAAGCCTTCTAAAAAAAGATGGGTCTATGGTGATTTTTACCAAATATTTAAGGTAGAAATTATACCAATTCTCCACAATCTCCTAGAAAACAGAAGTAGAGCAAACACTTCTAAAATATTCTTAGTCTAGTATTACCCTAATACCAAAACATTATAAGAAAAGAAAACTACAGATGAATATCTCTCATGAACAAAAATGCAAAAATCCTCAAGAAAATTCTACCAAATTAAATACAATGCATTAAAATTATACATCACCATCAAGTTGGATTTATTCCAAGTATGCAAAGCTAGTTCGACATTTAAAAATCATTGTAACCCACTATACCAATGCGTT
Organism: Mirza zaza; assembly: GCA_008750895.1. Lineage (NCBI taxonomy): Eukaryota > Metazoa > Chordata > Mammalia > Primates > Cheirogaleidae > Mirza > Mirza zaza. The sequence goes on along the minus strand of VSMD01028068.1, from coordinate 2,614 downwards.
AAAGGAGAAAGATCATATGGTTACATCACTGGACACTGAAAAAATATTTGACAAAATCAAACATTGACCCTTAAAAAAACTACCAGCAAACTAGGAATGAAGAGGAACTTCCTCAATTTAATCAAGAGCAAAAAAAGCTACAGTGAACATCATACTTAACAGTGAGAGATGGGACACTTTTCTCTTAAGATTCAGAACAAGGCATGATGTCCTCTCAACATTCCTATCCAACATCATACTGGAAGTCCTAGATAGTTCAATGACACATGAAAAAGAAATAAAATGGCCGGGCGCGGTGGCTCACGCCTGTAATCCTAACACTTTGAGAGGCTGAGGTGGGAGGATCACTCAAGGTCAGAAGTTCGAGACCAGCCTGAGCAAGAGCGAGACCCCGTCTCTACTAAAAATAGAAAGAAATTAATTGGCCAACTAAAAATATATAGAAAAAATTAGCTGGGCATGGTGGCACATGCCTATAGTCCTAGCTACTAGGGAGGCAGAGGCAGGAGGATCGCTTGAGCCCAGGAGTTTGAGGTTGCTGTGAGCAAGGCTGACGCCACAGCACTCTAGCCCGGGCAACAGAGTGAGACTCTGTCTCAAAAAAAAAAAAAAAAAAAGAAAAAGAAATAAAATGCACACCGATTGGAAAAGAAGAAATAAAATTGTCTTTATTTACATATGATATGATTATCTATGTAGAAAAACTGAAAGAATCAACAAAAAGCTAACATAATAAGTAAGTATGCAGGATAAAAGGTCAAGATGCCAAGTCAATTGCTGTTTTATATACCAGCAATGAACAACTGAAACTTTTAAAAAATTAAATTTGAAATAAAAAATACTATTTATAGTTCACACACACACACAAAATATGCATAAATTTAACAACATATGTATAGGATCTGTATGCAAAATACTATAAAATTCTGGTGAAAGAAATCAAAGAAGATATAAATAAATAGATGTTCCATGTTCTTGGGTCGGAAGACTCAAGATTATTAAGATGGCAATTCTTCCCAATTTGATCTATAGATTCAACATAATTCTAATCAAAATTCCAGAAGGAAATTTTGTAGATATTGGAAAACCGATTATAAAGTTTATACATAAAAAAAGACCTAGAATAGCCAAAACAATACTGAAGAAAAAGAAGATCATTGGAGGAATCACAATACCTGACTTCAAGACTTACTGTGAGGATATAGAAATCAAGATAACACAGTATCGGAAAAGATTAGACACATAGATTGATGAAACAGAAAAAGACTTATACAAATAGAGTCTATTGCTGTTTGACAAAGGCGCAAAGGTGATTCAGTGCAGAAAAGGCAGTCTTTTCAACAACTGGCATGGGAACAACTGGATGTCTCTCTATAAAAAAATGAACACAGACAGATGCGGATCTTACACAAGTTCCAAAAGTTATCGCAAAATGTATCATAGACCTAAACGTAAAAGGCAAAACTGTAAACCTCCTAGAAAAAAAACATGAAAGAAAATCCACATGTCCTTGGGTTAGGTAGTCAGTCTTTAGGTACAACACCAAAAGCACAATATGTGGAAGAAAAAAATATTAGTGGACTTTATTAAAATTAAAAACCTCTGATATGCAAGAGACACTGTTAAGAGAGTGTAAAGGCAAACCACAGACTTGGAGACAATATTTACAAAACCCTTATTTCATAAAGAACTTGTCCCTACAATGTACAAGAACTCTTAAAACTCAGCAATAACCAAACAAACAAGCCAATGAAATAAAGGGCAAAAGATCTAAACAGATGCCTCACCAAGAAGGACACAAAGATGGCAAATAAATCTATGAAAAGATGCTAAACAGCATTTGTCATTAGGGAAGTGCAACGTGAAACAGCAATGGGAAACCACTACGTCCTATTAGGACGACTGAAATACAAAAGACTGATGACATCATCAATTGTCAGCAAGGGTGCAGAACAAGAGGAGAGAGTCTCGTTCATTGCTGTAGTGAATGCAAAACGGTATAGTCGCTTTGGAAGGGCTTTACAGTTTCTTACAAAGCGCACATGGGCTTACTATATGTTCCCAGACTTATGCTCCTAGGTATTTACCAAACTAATAGGAAAACTCTTGTCTACACAAAAACCGGCACGTGAATGTTTATGGCAGCTTTATTTAAAACCCCCATAAACTGAATGCAACCCAGATGTCCTCCAATAGGTGACTAGACAGACAAACTATGAAACATCCAGACAGTGGAGTACTACTCAGTAAAAATGAATGAGCTATCAAGCCACTAGACAGGGCTTGAAGAGAAGTGTGCATGGGGTGAAATGTATTGATTTGGGGCTGGGCTATCCACTCCAGCAGCTACCAACAACGTGTGGTCATTTGAATGCCTGAAATACGGCTCGTGTGATTGAAGAACTGAATTTCTAATTTTATGTAATTTGCATTAATTTAAATTTAAATATCCACATGTGTCTAGTGGCTCCTATATCAGGCATTCCAGCTTTAAAACATTAAATTCCTCTCCTCACCCCCTGTAATTTGCTATACCCCCAGGTGTAGTGGCCTTTTCTTTCTCTCTGTTCTTTATTACAAGGATCAATTTAGCTTTTCCCTCTTAGTTTTCTTT